>OU964964.1:10180109-10197609 GCA_918808275.2 Dolichovespula sylvestris
CCCTTAGCAGCCAGTCGAGTAAACATTGAAAGATTTTTAACCACCGATTATGCTCTGTCACGATAAGCCAAACTTCTTCTTCTTCTTCTTCTTCTTCTTCTTCTTCCTTTTTTTAATTTTATTTTTTTTATTTTTTTCTCTTCCTTCTTCTTCTTCTTCTTCTTCTTCTTTTTACTTTCTTTTTTCTTCATTTTTTTTTTTTCAACGATTCACTATCGTCCCTATCGTATCGTCGTCTTTTCGACGACGCCTTCCTTTCCTTTCCACGTTCGAGTGAAAACAGAAAAAAAAAAAAGAGAGAAAGGAAAATGTTTTGTTTGTTCTTTCCTTCGAACGAAACGAAAGAAATTAAATAGGAATTAATATGTCATAATACGTACGATATTAAAAGTATATAAAATGATAATTTGTTACTGACCAGGGACAGAGTCCAAACAATAATAATAACAACGACAACGACACGCCATTCCTTCAACGATCGCGATAACATTAATAATTGAAAACGACTGAATATGTATATCTCGTTTATCGTTCAATGATGATGATGCTGATGATGATGATGATGATGATAAAAAAATTAAAAAAAAAGAAAAGAAAAGCAATTTAGAACGTAACACTTATGGTTAGTTATAATACGTTTTTATAAGTTTTACGAAGAAAAAAATTACTTATCTAGTTATACGATGGTAATTAACGATTTCCGACGATAGTTATTTCAAGCCGATCCGATCCGATCCGATCCGATCTGATCCGATCCGAGCCGAGCCGATCCGATCCGAGCCGATCCGAGCCGAGCTAAGCCGAACCAAAGCCGTTCACCTAATCCCCTTTTGGATAAGATCGTTCGATAAATGCTCGATTAGGTATCGCCGGAGTGAGATAAATCTTAATTGGTGTCGTGTTAACTTTTTATCAGAAATTCGTTTATGTAAAAGACATTAATTGAGCTTTATCGTTTATCCGGTCAACATCGTCGAACATTTGTGTGCGTGCGTGTGTATGATATTATACACGTAATAATATCAAATTAATAAATATAACGAAACGTGGATATAGGATAAAGATTCGTAAAAGTATAGACTTATTTTAGTGGCATTAGAAACGATATACTTTTTATACGATTGATCGGTAAAATTTCAATCGGCAGATATATCGCGATAATCTCGTAAATTTCTCAAATTCCCCTTTCGTATCGTCGTAGTCCTTCGAATGATATGACTCATGCTCTCTCTCTCTCTCTCTCTCTCTCTCTCTCTCTCTCGTTTTCTCTTTTTTTTTCTCTCTCTCTTTCTCTATGTGACTCACGTAACAAAACGTAAATTACGTTCGAAGGTGATCTCCTTCGTTGAAAAATGGTTTACTCACTCGAGATCCGAAGAAGACGTCGGAGTGATCTCTATCCAACGATAAGGTATTTATGTTAGCAGAATTAAAGAATTTACGCGGGGAAAAGATATATGAAATCATATATATATATATGTGTGCGTGTGTGTGTGTGATTATAATGCTATATATAAATACATTATATCGCTATGAGCGAGGATATTTGCGTTGCACTCAATTACACCGCCGGACATTTAATCGCGTAATCAGGTATTTATTGCCACGTCTTCGCTCAAATATCAGAAACGACGTTTCTTTTTTTATTAAAGCGATAAACGGAAACGAGAACAAAAGAGAGAGAGAGAGAGAGAGAGAGAGAGATCTACCATTGCAACCCTTTCCAAGATTAAAATGCTAAGATCCAACGTCGTCCTAGTTATTCCAAACTACAAACATACACACACGCACACGCGCACACATATACATATATATATATATATATATACAATTTTTTTAAATTATACTTAGGTTTAGCGGATGCTCTCAATATGTATATCTCCATGCGAGAAGATGAATAAATGGACGGATGGATAGATGGATGGAAATGGTGAATGGGACGAATTTGTTCTTTTAGACGACAAAATAACGTCCGAAAACAATTAGTCGAATTTCACGTCTGGGGTGCAATTATGCCGTTTAACGGATATCATGGCGTCGTCTTTCTGCCGGCTCCCAATGCTTTCCACCACCACCACCACCACCACCACCACCAACACCCCCTTGTCTAGTCTCGTACAACCCTCGCGCGCAAGCTCTATCTCTCTCTCTCTCTCTCTTTCTATCTGACTGTCTATCTTTATCTCTGTCTCTCTTTCTCTTTCTCTATTTCTCTCTCTCTCTCTCTCTCTCTCTCTCTCGTTCTCTCTCTTTCCCCCTCCACTCCTCCCCCACCACCATCCGAAGCCCTCTTCCGTAATTAGAATCTGCCTCGGTTCTACGAAGCTCCTACGCCGCCATCTCTGCCGCCCCCTCGTCCCCTCGCCGGCCATTACTTTTAATGGCGTTGTTAATGAAACTAGGTGTCGCCAAATTAACCTCCCATTCCACAGCAGTGCTCAACCAAAAGAGCAAACTATCGTCGAACCATACCTTAACGTCCTATAGAATGAGAAATCGCGTCGGGCCATTTACGATTTTCATCTTCCTATTATTTTTTCTTTCTTACATTTTATATATATATATATGTGTGTGTGTGTGTGTTTATATAAAAATTCTTTTTTTGGTTTCGTGTCAGTACTCTCCAATCAATTGCCTTGTTATTTTTATCAAAGGACTCGTCCAATTTTTTCTTTATTTATTATTTTTCTTTTTTTTTCAAACCTCGTTAAGAGAATAGAAAAGAAATAGGAAAGAGAAAAAGGGGAACAAAATTGAAGGAAAAGAGTAAAAAAGAAGGGAATACTTTCTCTCTCTCTCTCTATCTCTCTCTCTCTCTCTCTCTCTCTCTCTCTTTCGAAGAAAAGAAAAGAAACTAGTGAGCGTAACTCTCGAAAACGTCGGCGGGCGCGCACTTTAACGTAACGCAAACTAATGGATAACCTCGTTCGAAGAGGGCCCCTATCCGAGAAAGTGGTGGGGGTCCGTTTGAAAACCACTGGCGCAGGCTGATTACCGCGGTAACCACCCCCCGAGCGCCAATTAATCTTAACTTTTACGGGGCAAACACTTTTCATTAAGCCCACTCCCCGTTCCTCCGGCCGGTCGGTCGGTCGGTCGATAGAGAGAGAGAGAGAGAGAGAGAGAGAGAGAGAGAGAGAGAGAGAGAGAGAGAGAGAGAGAGAATACTCAGTTTCCACCCACACATTCGTTCTCGTTTCTAGCAAAGCTCTCTCTCTCTCTCTCTTTCTCTATCTATCTATGTATCTATCTCTTTCCTTCTCTCTCTCTCTCTCTTTTTCCCCTCTCCTATCCCCTTTCCAACCCTCCTTTTTCTTCGACCACCCCTCGCAACCCACTGGAGGAAAATGGCTCCCCAGACAAGCGTTTAATCTGGCTCTAATTAGCAACTTACCCTCCGCCATCCTACCCCTCTTGTCTCTCTCTCTCTCTCTCACTCTCCTTTTTCCTTCGCCAACCTGCAAGCAGTTTTCTCGCATTCTCCAACTCCTCCATCCCGGTGTTATTTGATTCCTGCATAAATGCGTTCCCCCTCCGCTCTGTTTACTCACTTATTTTCACTTTGGAAGGATAATCATTTTTTTTTCTTTTTTTTTATAATCGAAATATTCTCGGACTAAAAGGGGACAAATTAATATATATATATATATATATATATATATATATATATATATATATATATATTATATCAACGGGGATAATACTCTAGATCGGGGTAGTTCAAAGTTAAGGATTCGCGTCATTGCACGCGCGCACAATTAAACTGATTAAACTGGAAATTCTTTTTACGATAAGAAATTTAATAATATACTTTTCGTAACATTCTTCTTTCTCTTTGTTTTTTTTTTTTCTTTCCTCTTACGCATTCGTTCTCGTTTGTTTCGCTTTTTTTATTATCATTACGATTATTGTTATTATTATTATTATTATTATTATTATTATTATTATTATTACTATTATTATTATTATTATTATTATTACTATTATTGTTATTATTGTTATTTTTACTTATTTATTTATTTTTTTTTCTCCATCTTTTAAATTCGATAAACGGATCCAAACGATCGAAGCAAAATTATCGATCTTTACTTTTTTTCCTTTCTCTCTCTCTCTTTTTATCCTCGAAAGGTAATAAACGTAACTCCGTCGATAATAATAAAAGTATCGATCGGTAATGTAATCTGTCGTCGATAAATAAATACTTTCATCTTCTCCACGCCCCGTTAGAAAACTACTTTATCGATGGGAAAACTACTTTATCCTATCAAATCTTACCACTCGTCGATAACATCGTCAAAGAGAAGAGATAGATCTGTGCGATTAGATCGATTAACAATGCATCACTATAATAAATATCATTCCAAAGGTATTATTCCGTTTTCTTTTTTTCTTTTTTAACCTTCGAGCAAGATCTTTCGTTGCTCGTAACAATTATAATTACTTTCAGCGCACGTGCGAAAGAACGACGCGATTATTATTATTATCATTATTATCATTATTATAATTAGTAATTTTGTTTTTTTTTTTTTGTTTTTTGTTTTATGTCGTCACGACAAGAGTCTCTTTCGAAATTTAATGATAGGTAGCTTTGGTAACTTTACAAACGTTAACGCACACTACACACACACACGATCGATCTTTCGATTATTTTCTTCACTCGCGCTTTCTCCTCGCCCTCCTTCCTCCACCCTCTCCCACCCTCTCTCTCACTCTCTCACACAAACACACACTCCTCGCTCTCTTATATGATCTGTCTGTCTATCTTCTCTCTCTCTCTCTCTCTCTCTTTCTCATTTTATTTTCAAAATGAACGGTAGAACGTATTCTTCGAGCATTATTCTCAACTCATAACTTTGTCTATCCAAGGCACGAACTTCTGAATATTAGTATATACACCTGGTAAGTGTTCACGTCCACAGCCAATGCCCCATGAGACCAAACCGATCAACACGTGTCTGCCTTCGACTGACATGGTCAATGGTCCACCCGAATCGCCCTGTTAAAGATGTAATAATTATAATAATAATAATAATTAATAATTAATTCGAAACGAAAGGTACGTATTAAGTGAAATTTTAATTATGAAAAAAATATAGAAAGAAAAACATTAATATTACGATAATCTTACTTGACAGGAATCTCTGCCGCCTTCCTTGTAACCGGCGCATAGAAATACGTCGTGTATGGTTTCGCGTCTACCGGCCGCTCTGAACCACCTTTGACATCTCTCGTTGGGTATTACCTGATGAAAAAATTTATTTCAATCTCCCCGAATTTAAATCCTGATTTAACCTTGACCCGTACCACCGGGACGTAGGATTATCATCACCCTCGAGGACGGAACGATCCGTTTATAGCTCGATTGAAACAATTCGCTAGTTGACTCGTGAATAATTTTTTTTTTTTTTTTTTCTTTATAATGACGGAATCGAAAATGCATTTTCGAGCTTACCGATTATTATTACTATTATTACTATTATTACTATTACCGAGGCTTCAAATAATGTACAGCATATTTTTTAGCTCGATTGAAACAACTCGCTAGTTGACTCGTGAATAATTTTATTTTTTCTTTATCATTACGGAATCGAAAATGTATTTTCAAACCTACCGATTATTATTATTATTATTATTATTATTGTTATTATTATTATTATTATTATTACTATTATTATTATTATTATTATTATTATTACCGAGGCTTCAAATAATATACAGTATATTTCTTAACTCGATTGAAAATATTCGCTAGTTAATTCGTGAATAATTTTATTTTTTCTTTATCATTACGGAATCGAAAATGTATTTTCAAACCTACCGATTATTATTATTATTATTATTATTATTATTATTATTATTATTATTATTATTATTATTATTATTAGTATTAGTATTAGTATTATTATTATTATTACCGAGGCTTCAAATAATATACAATATTCATATCTTTTCCGATTACGTCGAAATTATTCATTCCGTAGAAATGACAGAACCGTTCAAATGGCCCGGGAGGTTTATAGCAAAGCGAGTAGCGCAAACGCGATTAGGGTTAACGGTAATTCAATAATTTTGATCCAATGATAATGGATTTCTCTCCTTTCTTTTTCTTCGTTTCGTTACAGATAGAAAGAGATGTAACCTACGAAAGATTAAATTGGTACGATCTGTCACGGATCGTAGGTGATTGAAAATTTACCTCTACGTCGACCTCCTGCAAGACCGAAGGTGCCGAACTCTGACCGTGACGGGTTCTTCCCCATCCTGCCACGGTTGCCGTACGGCCCGATAACTTGAGATTTCTAGCCGGCAAACAAACTGGGACGATGTGCTGCTTAAACGCCACGGTCCTCGACAATTTTACCAGAGCTACGTCGTTACGGAAATCGGTCGGTGAATATTGCGGATGAACCTTAAATAATAAAATGAATATATACATATCGTTAGTGCGCGTGTACTATGTATGTACTACATATTTCACTATATCGTACGATTATTTATCGACATAACATACCTCCTTCCTTTCTATGTTAAACTCTTCGTGAAGCAAACGTTCCGAGGCATCTCTCACGTCCCACTCGCCTAATCGTACTTTCAAATTATTGTTCGGCGTCCTGAATGAACGAAGAAGACATTATAGCTCGCATTAATCATTTCTGCATTGACTCGCGCGCCTCCCGAGGAGGGAGAAAGAAAAGTAAACGAGATAGAAAAGAAAGAGAAGCAGAGAGGGGGGGGGAACGAAAAGGAGGGAAAGAAAAATGAAAGAAAATTGCGGCAAATGTAATATTTACGTAGCGACGCAGTGAGCCGCCGTTACGACCCATCTGTTGTTCAACAGGGCACCGCCGCAGGACAATTTCTTCGTCAGGAATCCCGACTTTATGATGGCGGCCTGAAAGAGGACAAATAAAAGAACGACGATTTGATAACGACCATACGCGTCTATCCCATCTCTTTTGGATTGAGATCGTTTACTATTTGTTTTTTCTTTTTTTTTTTTTTTTTTCTTTTTTCTCAATTTCTAACCTGCCACGGATGACTCCCGAAACTGGAACTGTGCCCTCCGACGATCCTATTGCTTCTCGTGTAAAGTTCGCCGCAACCTAAAATAAAAAAAAAATAAATAAATAAATAAATAAATAAATAAATAAGTAAAATAAAAATAATCAGAAAAATAAAAAAGAATGATCTGATTCGCGGAAGAAAATTGTTTCCTTCGACGATCCTTCGTGTCTGAAAAAAATTTTCCATTCAAATTCATCATCCCTCTCTCTCTCTCTCTCTCTCTCTCTCTTTGTTCAATCCGATCGAAAATATTTTGTGCAGTCGTAGCCATAACGTGCCAAAGAGAGCGTGCAAAGAATCATCTCATAATATATGTGTATATATATATATATGTATAATATACACATACACGCGCACAGATATTGTATATATTCATATATATATATATATATCGCATTTGTCACTGGTCTCACTAAAAGTGCATTATCGTGCATTGGAAACGTCGAAGATGCGAAGAAAAAAGGTAAAAAAAAGAAAAAAAGATTAAATGCTAGTGCTGAAACGTGATCGTTGATTGATTATCTCCACAAAGATCCACTTCCTTAATCTCATTTGGGTTACAGATCGTCGGCCCATTCTCTTGAATTCAAATCATATATATATATATATATATATATATATATATATATATATATATATATAATACATGTACATACATACATACATATATATATATATATATATATTATCTCTTTCTTCGTCTCGTGCAAAAAAAAGGTTGAAAAATAGAAAAAAAGAAAAAACGATAAACGGTAGTAGCGGTGTCGGTGACGGTGGATAGAATTAGATAGACTTAGATATAGAACCCAGAACTTAGAACTTAGAACCTTAAAAGTAATGGTGGAAGAGGTAAAAACCAGTGAAGAAGAAGAAGAAGAAGAAGAAGAGAAGGTTCGTAAAGTCGTCTTTTTTTTTTTTTGATTTTTTTTTGTTCGTTTTGCATTGGTGCTTTCATTCACCCCTCTAATTTGCGTGGAGATTCAGCCAGGATTGATAACGCATAGTTCTCGATTACCACGATATTGGGAATAATCCAATGAGTTGGTGACCTCGTCGATTGGCACGTGGATTCCGACGTTCGAGGGACGATAAGACGAGTCGTACTCGTCCTGCGGATAATCGAATTGAATCGTTGGTGGTCGATAGATCGTAGGACGCGTCGCGTAAATCGGACGATCGTGATCCTGCTGTTGTGGTTGTGGTTGTGGTTGTGGTTGTTGTTGTTGTTGTTGTTGTTGTTGTTGTTGTTGTTGTTGTTGCTGCGGTGGTGATAATGGTTGTTGTTGTTGATGATGATGATGATGATGCTGATGCTGATGGTGTTGTTGCCAATTTGAATTGCTCGGATTATTAACGACGTAGGAATAACTCGGTCTATGAGTGTCCTCCGAGTACGTAGGCTTGCTAGGTCTCAAACTGCTTCCATAGATCTGTACGTTGTCCTCGATGTACGGCTGCTGATGCGCCAGATTTATCGAAAATGCTAAGTTGAAAAACATTCGACCGGCACGTTATTTGATCGACGTCCATTCCGATTATTTTTATTCCGATATATATACATATATATGTATATATATCGTATTATTCTTTCTTTTTCTTTTTTTACCTCTAAACGTCGGGCTATCGTCGATACAGTTTTTCTCTATCCTTTTTCTTCGTGTGTTAATATGCGCCACAAATAATTAATGAGAAGAGAAAAGAAATATATATATATATATATATATACATATATTAATAAAAATATAAAATCCGATATGAAATATTGTATATATATTTCATTGTTATTATTATTTTCTTTTCTGTTTTTTTATTTTTTTTTTTATTAAATAATTATATATATATATATATTTAATAATGAAATAAAATTCTTCTCTTTTTTATATATCACAATTAATTGCAATTAATTAATAAAAGAAAAAAAAAGAGAAAAAATATATATAATCAAATATTAAATACTGTACATTTATTTTATCATTATTATCATTATTATTATTCTTATTATTATTATTATTATTATTATTATTATTATTATTATTATTATTATTATTATTCCTTTTTTTCTTTAATTATTATTATTTTTTTATTTAATAATTAAATATATATATATATATATATTTAATAATATTTAATAATTAAATAAAACGATTATCAAAGATATTAACGATCGATAATAAAATTTATTTTCAATTCTAAAACGTTGGATACGAAATCAACAAATGTAATACACGGAGTAGGGAGTAAAAACAAGGAAGTAACGTCATGGTGAGAACACCCCAATTAAATCCTCGCGCTCGCAAACACAAAGTCGTCTTAAAAGAAAAAAGAAGAGGAAGAAGAAGCAGGAGGATAAGGAGGAGGAGGAGGAGGAGGAGGAGGAGGAGGAGGAGGAGGAGGAAGAGAAAAAAAAAGAAATTAAAAAAAAAAAATCTGTAGAAACTAACCGTAAATGGGCTCCCTCTCAACCCCTCTGTCAACCACCCCTCCTCCCCTCCCCCATCCCTGCCCAGATCGCACGGTCTTTAAAATTGTCGCTCGGTGTCGTCCCACCTGACCGTTTGCTCTCTACAATTCGATTGTGCAATTTCGGATGTGGACGCCTATCTAGAAATCAGGCTAACTCTGCGCTCAGCCGCGCTAACCGGAAGTTTTCTTTATTAACGACCATCATGCCTCCTGACGTATTATAGTTCTTTTTCCTTTTTTGTTACGTTATATTTTGTTCCTTTTGAAATTATTTATCATTATTTATCATCATCCTCGTCGTCCTCGTCGTCGTCGTCGTCGTCGTCGTCGTCGTCGTTATCTTTTTTGTTTCGTCAAACTCGAAGTTGAGTTAACTTCAACTAGACCGAAGCATATCGTAACTTAACTAAACTCAACTCAACTCAACTCAACTCAACTCAACTCAACTTATCTCAAAGAGAGAAAAAAGGAGAGGTTCGTTTTCTCCCTTTTTCTTTTTCTTTTCTTTTCTTTTCTTTTCTTTTTTTTTTCCTTTTTCGTTTCGTTTCGTTTTCACGCGGATCAAGGAGAAATCGTATTTCAAATAGATACAAACGAACGAGACGAAACAAAAAGCAGGAAAAAAAGAAAAGAAAGGAAACAAAGAAGGAGAAGAAGAAGAAGAAGAAGAAGAAGAAGAAGAAAAAAGGAAGAGGCAAATATCATAATGATTTCATAAAACTCACTCGCATTCTGAAGCAATCCAACGCTCGGTCTCGGTATTTTCTCCGGTATATCGTCATCGTCGACGCAACAACTCCAAATCAATCCGCCGGAACACAAATCGACCGGCCTACCGCCAGCCAGGACGCAACTTATGCTCAGTCCGCACTCGAATTTCGTACCCTTGTATTTGCAGGTCTGTGGTATCACTGTGAAACGAATAATCGTGCAAAAAGAAAAATATTCCTCTCTATCTCTCTCTCTCTCTCTCCCCCTCTCTCTTTTATTGTTGTCATTATTATTATTATTATTATTATTATTATTATTATTATTATTATTATTATTATTAACGGTATATATATATATATATATACCGATATATATATATAACGGTATCATTAAATGGAATTGGACTTACGAAAAATGGATCGATCAAACTTCACTAATAAACATTATTTTTAACTGCTCCCATAGATTACTCGTACAAGAAAAAAAAAAAAAAAAAAAAAAAAAGGAACCCGTAAAAGTATTCGTTCAAAGGACAGAACGAAAAATACTCACGCGTATACTTTTTATTGCCACAAGCCTAATAACGATAATAATAATAATAGCTATAATAATAATAATAATTATTATTATTATTATTATTATTATTATTATCGTTACCGAGAAAATAATCATCGTTCGATAATCAGTTTTACAGTCTTCGACGAAAACGAAACGACGAAAAGAAAAATGAAAAAAAAAAAAAGAAGAAGAAGAAGAAGAAGAAGAAGAGAAAAGGAATAAGAGGTAAAAAGAGATAGAGGAATTAGAATTAAAATTTGAACTTAGATGAGGAAGAAGTGGAAGGACAATTACTTCTCGAAACGTTATCATCCCGTTAATCATCTCGTAGAAGACACCGCATTTCCCTTTGCTCTGTTTAACCCGTTAAATGGCTAAGCCGGTGTGCGGACGCTTTCGTTCCGAAAGAAAAATTTCGTAAGTGAAAATCCGTAGCACGCGAGGGGTGACCGAACGCGAAAGTTCAAGACCTCGAACAAATAAATATAACGCCGATCGATCTGAGTTCGATCGTTTCTTGACGGGGTGTGTCTCAATTGCCCCCTCCCCTGACCCAACCCAACCCCCCACCTCTCTCTCTCTCTACCCCGCCCGACCCCTTCCCCTTCTAATTACGAAATCTTTGCGAATAGAAATTCTCTAGAATCGTTTCCTGTTAAAACTTTCAAGTTTGAAACGAAATAAATGTGAAGCAACCCGATGATTGGAGTGATTGTTATTTGATAAAAAAAAAAAAAAAAAATATTAATAATAATAATAATAAAAACGGAAGAAGAAAAAAAGGAAAGAAGAAGAAGAAGAAGAAGAAGGAAGAAAGAAAGAAAGAAAGAATTGATTCAATTTCTTTCGTTCGTTTTGTTCTCTCTCTCTCTCTCTCTCTCTCTCTCTCTCTCTCTCTCTCTCTCTCTTTTCAATTCTTCTCGTTCTGTTTCGTAGAAAAAACGTACTTCTGCCCAACATATCCATAATGCCGCTTTGAAGATTCGAAGCGGCATGTCCCCGATAATCATCGGTGTCGCTCTGATTTCTTTTCTTTCTAAGTGTCTCGACCAATAGTACGCCTTGCTGTTGACTGGTCAACTTCCTTCTTCTACCTTGCCTGTAACCACCACCAACAACACCACCAACACCAACAACACCAACATCACCACTTCCTCCGACGTATCCGTCGTAATATCCGTCGTTAATTTGTCTCCTGAGATTTTCCAAAAATTCTTTTACGTCGATATTATTGGCGTTGTCGTCGTTCGACGAGAAAACGTTCGTCCGTTTCGGAATACTCAAAGGGTCTTCCTCAAGATCGGTATCGTACGACGTGGAATACAACGACGTTGACGAGTAATATTTGGTATCGTCATTATCGTCATCCCCATCTCGATCATCGTTCCTCGAATCGTCCTGACGATCGTTCAAACGAACGTTCGATACGTAACGATAATCATTTTCATTAATCGATTTCGCGGTCAAACCGACGATATTTTTCACGCTGCTCCCGATTATAGCACGATGCTCCCGTAAAAACTTTCCGCTTCGTCGATCATCGTTTACGTTACCATCGTAATTCCTCTCGACGTTATCGTCGCGCGTCTTACGAAGATATTTCTCGGCGTCGGTGTCGGCCTCCTCCTCCTCCTCCTCCTCCTCCTCCCCCTCTTCCTCCTCCTCCTCCTCCTCCTCCTCCTCGAAAAATATCGACGACGGCGCGGTGTTAAGCTTCTCCTCGCGATGGTTCGATCGTCTCGGGCTCGTAACCGTTCTATCGTCCGTTCTATCGTCCGTTCTAACGTCCAATCTGCCACGTCTCCAATACGATGACGATGACGATGACGACGTACTAATACCGATTGGAGGACGATTGTAATATATCTTTTTTAAATCGTAACGTACCTGTTCGATCGCGTTCACACTGATGAGAACTATTAGGAACGATCCAACGATCTTCATGATCGATGGATTCTTTTAAGAGAGAGAGAGAGAGAGAGAGAGAGAGAGAGAGAGAGAGAGAGAGAAAATTCAATGGATTCCAGTTTCGATAAAAACGAAAACAAAAAAAAGACGAAGAAGGAAAGGAAAGATATGAGGGAAGGAAGAAATGAACGGTATCGTCACTGGGATTATACGTTTTTCAACTTCATCGTCTTAAATTTACTCGACGTTAACTCGGCTTATCATCGTCGACGTTTTCATTTGATCGTAAATCGAACTCAACGTAATCGATCGATCGATCGATCGATGGATCAGTCAATCCTTGTGGATCCTCGCGCGACGAAATCGTTGTTATATCCTTCGAACGTCCTTCGACGCATGACGGATTCGATGATTACGAATCGAACATTAACAAAATCCCGAGAAACTTTTTCTACCGTTTATTATTATTGTTCTCTTTTTCTAACCCTCTCTGTCTCTCTCTCTCTATTTTCTTTTTTTTTCTTTCCCACCTTACTCGAAACGGCTCGAGATTATCGAATTTTCGTATAAACACTTTAAGATCACCGTGGGATTTGGGTAAATGTTTCAACGAGAGGCACGCCGATTAAAGTGAACGACGAGAGATTTAGGATCGTCTAAGAGTCTACGGAGGGTTATATACTCGGACTCCACGTGGACGTGATCCGATCCTATCCGATCCTATCCGATCCGATCCGATCCGATCCGATCCGATCCGAATACGATACCCGAATCGTCAGAACGTTCACGTGGCTCGCTTGTCACCCGTTCGAGTCGAAATGATCGAAGGAGGAGGACAACGCGCCAACAACGTGTTGGCCAGACGTTTCTCACTGGTGTGTTGCTTGTGTTCCCCGGGTGTGTTCCTGCTATCCGTTGCTGCTGCTGTTGCCCGTTCTTTCTTGCTATCTGCTTTCACCGGCATCGGCTTTCCCAAAGGCAAACCGATGTCACCTCTTCGTTCTTGCATTGGCCGGCTCCCCACCCTTTCCTTTTTGCACGAGGAGACTCCCAAGTACTTACTTACTTACTTGCTTACTTACTTACATGCTCGCTCGCTTTGCTAACAGTCTTTTTTTCCTTTCCTTTTTTTTCTACGTTCTCGTTCATGGATAAAATTTCTGTTCTTCTTTTTCTCCATTACTCGAGGAAAATTAAAATTTAATCGCCCTTTTTCTTTTTCCTTTTTTTTTCTTTGTTTCTCGAAACATTGAAAATCCTTCCTCGTTCGTTAATCATTTCGACGATCTTCATTTTTAACGTCGAATTTCAAACGATTGTCACGATCGTTGTTCATCGTTCCTTTTCCTTTCCATTTTCGTCTACGTTCTCGTTCATGGATAAAATTTCTGTTCCTATTTTTCTCCATTACACGAGGAAAATTAAAATTTAATCGCCCTTTTTCTTTTTCCTTTTTTTTTCTTTGTTTCTTGAAACATTGAAGATCCTTCCTCGTTCGTTAATCATTTCGACGATCTTCCTTTTTTAACGTCGAATTTCAAACAATTGTGACACTCGTTGTTTTCATCGTTCCATTTTGTCGATCGCTTTATTCGCCTTTCTTTTCGTTTTAATCAAGAAAAAAAAAATAAAATAAAATAAAATAAAAAAGAAAAAGAACTGACTTTTTTTTTCCCAATGATTCTCGTAACGGTTGCATCGACGTTTCTTTCCTGATTTTATTTCGATCGACCGTTTGGACAACGGTCATCGTTACGATCCTTACAATCGTTACCTACGTGTTATATCGACTATGTTATGTCACGTTTGATTTAATTGAGAACAAAAAAGAAAAGAAAAGAAAAGAAAGTGATTTCGCGTGACGATTTTACCGATGATTTCGAATAATTTTTCGTAGATCGATCGACGTCGCCATGTTGTTTTAACGATATCATTACCATGGTCTCTATATAAAAAAAAAAAAAAAAAAAAAAAAAGAAAAAAAAGAAATAATAATAATAATAATAATAATAATAATAATAATTTTCGTCGATGCAGCAATAAAAAATTCTTTTCGCACAAGTAAAAAATTGACGATGACGATGATTAAGAGGAAAAAAAAAGAAAAGAAGAGAGAGAGAGAGAGAGAGAGAGAGAGAGAGAGATCACGAGTATAACACGCCAGGGTGAAATTGTTTGTTGCAATATAAAAAAACAAAACAATGAGGCCCGTAGTAAATGAGCTCTCTCGTAGAAAGTAAGCGTTCCTGTAAGTGGCCTTTCAAGTACGATTCCAATTTCGTCGTCCCTCGTTAACTCGACTTTGAACCGCGAAATTTCTACGTCCTCCTATTCGTGATCGCGTTTCGATCTATCCACAAGTAAATTCGTTACAATAATAATAAAATAATAATAATAATAATAATAATAATAATAATAATAACAATTTCTCTTTCTCGATCGAAGGACCGAAAAGATTTATACCTAAATACAATATTAATTAATATCATTTATTTTGAATAAAAGTGTCAGGCTGATTATAATGCGATGTAAGATCGATTAATTGTTTAAAAATCGATAACATTCGTCTCGTCCGATTGGACGATGTTATCAAAAATATATTGTATAATCGGAATGATTAATTTTACAGAAAGAGAGAGAGAGAGAGAAGTACACGTAAATGATAATATTCGATAGAAAATAATCGAAAATCGAGCCTCAGGTAAAAAAAAAATCAGATAAGTTCGACGTAAAACCTGATAAAATTTATTTGAATAAAAAAAAATATATATATATATATTTCCGACTATTATAATCTTAAACGATTTGGAAAAAAAAAAAAGGACCTTCATTTTTTTGACTTCCTCCATTCGATCCAGATTTAAAATTAATCGAAAATTTATTATTAAAATAAATTGGAAACATCGTATAACACGCTTCATTCATCTTCTCAAAGACTTTCTCTTCCCTTTTTCTTTTTTTTTTTTTTTTTCATTACCTTTTGTTTTTCGTTGGACATTTTCAAAAAAAAAAAAAAAAAAAAAGAAAGAAGAAATTACGTGGGCACGCGACCCAACAGACTATTAAATCAAAGAGCGTTAAGATCACGCGCGTGAATTAATTATCAACTCGAGGTGGAGACTGAAAAAATTCTCTCGGTTGAGATCTTAGAAACGAAATTAAATGAGAAAGCAAAAGAAAAAAAAAAAAAAAAAAGGAAAAGAATAAACGGGTCCGTCTCTACGGACTGGTTCAAAAACGTTGGCACTTAGACGAACGAAAAACGTCAACAATTTTGGGTAAGCAATTTTGGCTGCGAGAAATGATTTTACTTAAAAAAAAAAAAAAAAAAAAAAAAAAAAAAAAAAAAAAAAAAAAAAAAAAAAAAACTATACATGAAACATCCTAGCGACAAATTTTATGCGCGTACGCTTAGTAACAGAAAGAAAGAAAGAAAGAAAGAAAGAAAAACAATTCCAAACTTTTTTGAAGACGGACGAAAGGAGGAGCCAGAAAAAAAAACGACGATCAATATTTTTTTTTTTTTTTTTTTTTTTTTTGTTAATCGTAAGAAAATGTGCAAACTTTACAAAGCTTTTTTTTTATATAAAAGAACGATCGCTATATATTTTGTATTAGAATTAATTTCGAATACGATTCGTGGTATTCATTAGAACCGTAAGCGAGGAAGAAGGTCCAACGACAACAACAACGACCACGTCGAATGGATTACCGTAATCGTTAAGTCGAATAATAATTTTTGTTTTTATTTATACTTCTTTGTTCGTTCGCTCCCCCCTTTCCCCGGCCGCACAAAAAAAAAATATACATATATATATATATATATATAGTTATCTCACTCGGTTTCACATTAATCCTTTTTAACATCTCCATATAAATTCTCATCGTTGAAAGACGCGTTTGATTTATTCGTCATTTATATTCATTTCTTTTATTTATTTTTTATTATTTATCTGATTCTTTCTTTCTCTCTCTTTTTTTTTCTTTTTTTTTTTTATTTGCTCTCTTCTTTACTTTCCTTTCCTTTCTTTCTCTTTCACGATAGTTGGCTCGTGGCCGATAGCAAAAGGAAAAGAAAGATTCATTGTCATTCGAAGTGAGTTTTACGAGTCGTTAGAGTAAGTAAGTAAGTAAGTAGTATCAGTAGTAGTGTGGCCTTTCTCTTTCGGTGGCCACAATATTTAAAATTCACGATTAATACGATAACCCACTCGCAGGTCAGGTATGCGAGTTATGATCGATCGATCGATCGATCGATCTATCGTTCGATCTAATCACGTAATTCTCTCCTCCCACTTGATTCCGCGTAAGCCTTCGGAATACAAAAAAAAAAGAAAGAAAGAAAGAAAGAAAGAAAGGGAAGGAAATAGAAATATATTTTTTAAACGTTGACTTACAACCGAGCTCGTCGAAGAATCTCGTTTGTCTTTTAGAATCGAGACGATTCTCGTCGTTCGAAGATATCTCCTCGTTCTCCGGGTAATCTGTCGAAGGAAAGAAAAATATAAAAACATAAAAAATTGATAACCTCGTTGGCGAATTGACGGATAAATGTAAAAAAAAAAAAAAAAAAATAAAGAAATGGAACGAGAAAAATTAGCGGGACGCGTTGCTGCGAGAGGAAGGGGGAAAAAAAAGAAGAAAAGAGAGAAAACTTTTTCTCGTTTCCTTCTCGTAGGAAAAAGATCACCTTAGTCATGTAGAATATTTTCAAAAAAAAAAAAAAAAAATATATATATATATATATACATATAAAAATATGTTCTTAAAGTAAATAAAAATTCAATCGTCTAAT
>OU964964.1:10202609-10210109 GCA_918808275.2 Dolichovespula sylvestris
CATAGAAAGTCACGACGGACGGATCGCTCGAAAGAAACAATCCGTTTTCTTCAACGTTGTGCGGTTTCACTTCGCTCGAAAGATGGGTCATAGTCGTGCGTCGTGCGATAATAATAAATCTATCGACGTTAAACGTCTTTCGAGCTTCGTATCATTCCCAAACATCGTTTATTTTCTTATAGTTAACTTGCGTCAATTTAAGGATAATATTCAATCTTCGTCGTAAAATATTTTCCCATCTACCAGCCGCGCCGATAAGTCGATAATTTAGGTTACGCCGATGAGCATTACCGATCTTCGTCCGTAATTCACTCTAGCGGTCGACGGCGGAAACTCGAAGTGGATTCTCGTTGATCGGAAGATAAATGTCACGGATTTCTACCTTATCGACCAACTGGACCGACGATTAGCTTTTCTTTTCTTCTATTTTTTTTTTATTGCTACCAGGTAGCAGCACGTTAATGTTTGCTATAGTGCATTTAAAAATGATCATAACCCAACCGCTACTACGGTAAACTGTCAAAAAAGGTTAATGACGAACGTCGTTCGTCGAGAGGTACCTCTACCATTGTCGATTTTGCGATAATAATCTTTATTACCTTCTAACACGCCTGTCCCAACGACAATGCGTACGATTTTGAATGAAACGACGACGACAGACGTCGTACCTTCAACGACATCATTGTTATTTGTTATCATCGACGTATCGTTGTACCACCACCACCTGTAAAACGTAGAAACGTATAAACTCTAACAGTTATTAAGGTGTTGTTCGAGCGTTTAATCGTAAAATTATTGATAATTATGAGCGACGTTCAAAAACTGTTCGCTTGCACGTTATCAGGCTGCAATATGGTGAGTTCCCTTTGAAACGGCATAGACGATTCTTATGTAAACCCTAGGAAATAACGTAGATTCGATTTCCATCTCTTTCTTTCCTTCTATTTTTGTTATTTTCCTTTTTCATTCATCAGAGTTTCTCAGACGAGGATCATTTGGCGATTCATAGGAAGAAGCACGACATGGTGTTGAATCTTGAAAACAACGGGAAAAATACTGGATTTGTAGGTAAAGGTTTAATATATTTGGTCTTAAGCAAGAGATTACATTCAAAAAGATATATATATATATATATATATCTGGACGTTAATGTTTACCTGTATACTTGTAGCCGATCAAACGCCTACTCCGACAAGATTCATTCGTAACTGCGAGGAAGTGGGATTGTTTCAAGATTTACAAAATGTCAATCCATTCGAAGAGACCTTTCGAAGAGCAGTCGAGGCAAGGAATACCGGAACTCTCACCGTATCTGGAGAGGTAAAAGAAATTAATGGAGTATCAGAAATATTCCAAAAAAGACGCAATGGCATTAATTTTTAGGTGGGAAGTACGGACGACACGTTGCATACTCCTCACATATTTCCGCATATAGCGGATGTACTGTCGGACGGTACTCACATTCTATCAGAAACTAACCAGGAATGTTCTGCTTCCATAGCTGTCATAGACAAGGTCACGTCCAACGAAAGATCTTCCGTGGAAACTCAAACCTGTTCGGATTTAAATTTACAACACTTAACCGAGTCCCATCTCATGAAGGAGAATACCCTGACGTCTTCCAAAACCACCACGGCTCTGCACGCAGAAAGTATCGTTCTGCAACATTTGAACGTGTCCGTCGCACCTAAAAAAATACCACTGCAATCCTCTTCGAAACTGTAAGAAACGACTCGCCGTCGAAACTTCTTCTTCTTCTTCTTCTTCTTCTTCTTCTTCTTTTTTTCTTTTTGTTGATACATCGTTGATAATAATGCCATCGATTGAAACGTTTGATAAAGATCTATAAACGGGGAAGAGGTTGAATTACTTTTGAAAACGGCGGATGGTAAATTGATGCAACTCTCGGCCAATCCTATATGCGAATCATCCCAAGCTTCCAGCCTGAACCCGTCCCAGGTTTCTACCATCGAACACACCAGACAACAAAGCGTACTAGTGAGATCCGAATTCCCTCGTAACGTGGTACCAGTTATTGAACCGAATAATAAAGCTCTATCCTCCAAAATGACTTTCGCTAAGATGGTAATATATAACCGCGTTATTTGTTTTTGTTTCTTTTTTTTTTTTTTTTAATTATAAACAAAAATCAAAATTTATATATATATATATATATATATATATCAACGATCAGTCGAATTTAATGAAGGTTACGTTTTTTCAACGTAGAAATTACAGCAGGTTCTGACGAAGAAGGTTAACGCCGTGGAAAATGAAAAATCTCCGGAAGCCATGACGAAACGCGATACCAATAAGCCATACGAAAAGGAAAATCCAAAGGTTAGCATGGATCAGCGCAAAAAGAAGGAGTTGCTCGAACGTAATCGTGCCAGTTCTATGCGTGCCAGGGCTAAACGGAAGGCTTGGATTCAACATTTACAAAAAACCGTGACGAACGTCAACGAGACCAACGCGGCCTTGCAATTGGAAGTAAAAGCGTTGCGCAACGAATTGACGAGATTGAAGACTCTCTTGCTAGCTCACAAGGATTGTCCCATAACGAAAGAGATGGAAAAAGGTATGGGGTGGGGTGTAGGTGTGGGAGGGGGAGAGACCAAAATGAGAAAAAAAAAAAAAGAAGAAGAAGAAGAAATTTCAATAACAACTTTTTTGTTTATTCGTAATAATTAAGAAAACGTATCTTTTCGTTTCTTTATTATTATTATTATTATTTTTTAATATATTTTATTCAGGCAATGGCGTGATACTAGGAACTAAAATAATATCGGTTAATGCCGATTCGATCGATACGACGGTGGTGACGAACAACAATGCTCCTTCGATAAAAACCTTGACCACTTTTGTTCCGGACTTGTCAAGAAAAAAATCGACGAAGGCGACGAAGACGACGACGACGACGACGACGGCGACGACGATGATGATTACGACTACGACCACGACCACGGCCATGACCACGACCACAACGAAAAATCCTATAATATTACCGAAGATCGTCGAACGTCCAGTCGTTACAACGACACCGATTATCACCGGTGGAACAATAGTTAAAAATATTCCTGCAATCAAGTTGGTCGAGGTGACGCATTTCATAACGGAAAAGGATAACGAGGTGAAACACCATCAGCATCAGCATCAGCAGCATCAGCAACAGATCATGATCGTTCAAACTCCTAATATTAGGAGATCGGACGAGTTGATGCAGCCAAGGAGAAAGATAATACGACTGAATCCTAATTACGAGATTAGACACGCCTCGTCGAAAACGACGACGCCGACGCCAACGACGCCGACGACGACGACGACGACGACGACGACGTGAAAATATTAACAAATTTTTTCGCTTTTTATTTTACTTGTTTCTTTCTCTTTTCTTCTTTGCTTTTTTTTTCTTTTTTTTTTTTTTAATCCTTTTTTTTTCTTTACAAACAAATTCCAAAGCTATTATACGTTATTATTTTAAGTTGGCCACCGCCTCTCGCGAAAGGGGAGAGAGAAAAGTGAGACGCACATATGCGTATAGATATATATGTATATGTATATGTATATGTATATAAACTTTGTATAGAATATTTGCTTAGATCATTAAATTAATATCGAGAGAGAGAGAGAGAGAGAGAGAGAGAGAGAGAGAGAGAGAGAGAGAGAGAGAGAGAGAGAGAGAGAGAGAGAGAGAGAGAGAGAGAGAGAGAGAGAGAGAGAGAGTTTCTCTCATCGTTATTATAGAGAGTATTATTATATCAAGGCGCGCGCGCGCACACACGAGTGTACATGAACTAAACTAAAACTCTTGTAAATATTTTAACTATGAATCTCTGATATATCCTGGTAGCGTAGGAAGCCTCGTTAACTATTGATATACACGAAGTCACTCTCTCTCTCTCTCTCTCTCTCTCTTACCCGTGTTGTATAACAAAATCTCACTCGTGCGATTTTGGCGGAAATTAGCTGCCGCTGCCGCTGCTGCTTCGTTGAAATTCTCTATCTCTCTTTCTCTTTCCCTTTGGATAGAGAAAGAGAGAGAGAGAGAGAGAGAGAAACGTGAAAAGGAGGACAAACAAGAAATATATATATATACATAAGTATTTTTTTTACATACATTTATTTATTATAAATAAAATATATTAGACATCGTTTTTCGAAAGTTTCATAGTATTTTATTTATTACTAAACCCTCTTAACCTACAATACTAATACTACTAATAACAATAATAATAATAATAATTATTATTATTATTATTATTATTATAATGACGAAACGAAATAACAGTAATGAACGTAGATAAAAGAAGTTTTCAACGATCGAAGAAGTCCTTTTTAACGATCTCGCATTTAGTAACAAATCTCATTGAACGAAGTCAACAGAGAGAGAGAGAGAGAGAGAGAGAAAGAAAACGAAATCACACAAAGAGAGAGAAGAGAAACGGTTTTTGCGATTCTTTCTCTCCCTCACACCCTCCCTCTCCCTCTCCACTCCTCTTTTCACAATTTTTAAAGGAACATCGTCGTTTCGTTGAAACTTCGAACAAATCGTTCGCTTCGTTGATTAATAAGTACTTGAGATATATATATATATATATATAAGTACGAAGACTAAAATCTATTCGAAGAAAATGTTTTTACTTTTACGAAGAGAAACATAACCTCGTGTAAGCGCGTTTAGAAATATGGAGGGAGGATGGAGGGGGAGAGGAAACAAAGAGAACAAGGTACATTTTATTTCATCTTATTGTCAAGTTCAGATAGATTGATAGATGCATAGATAGATAGAGAGAGATAGAGAACTATCGAATGAGAGATAAGAATTAAAAAAGAAAAAAAAAAGGACGACGAGGAAGGATGTTAAACGTGTAAGAAAAAAAAAAGAGTGTGTGTGTGAATGAGTGAGTGTGTGTATATGTATCTTCTTCATTGCTATAACAAGATCCAACATCGTCCTTTTTCGTGTGTGTGTGAGCCCTTCCTTCGTCCGAATCAACGAGGACGATGAGGAGTAGGAGGAGGAGGAGGAGGAGACGAAGAAAGCACGCGTACGGTACAATTTTAGTAAGAGACGAGACGAGACGAGACGAGAGGAGAGAGAGAGAGAGAGAGGGCGAGTGAGTGAGTAAGTAACCCAAAGCAGAGCAGAGCCAGTCCCCCATCGAATTTCACTCTTCAGGATGATTCTGTGACCCTCGGGCCCTTATCAGTTCTCCGTCCAGTCGTTTAACGATTGTACACCGGACAGGAGAATGATAAGGGGCTTTGGGCACGCGTTTTATTTTCCAAACCGACCGCAAGGACCTAAAAAACCGGAAAGAACCGAAGCTGCGTGTACGCGTGTATGTGTGCATGATGCGCGCGCGCGCGTGTGTGTGTGTCGGGCGCTCTGTTTTCCTCTCTTTTTTTTTTCATCCACAACGACGACGACAACGACGACGACGAATTGCCATCCACCCCCGACCATAATTCCATTCCTCATCCTGATGGCGAAATCTGTAAAAAAAACAAGAAGAAGAAACAACGAACGACAAAATCTAATAAAAAATATATGTGTGTGTGTGTGTGTGTGTGTGTGTGTGTGTGTGTGTGTGTGTATATATATCGAAATCATCCGAGGGATTTAATTATTATTGTTATTTTTTGTTTGTTTTCTTTCTGTAAATAATACGTTCTTAATTTCTTTTCTTTTCCTTTCTTCTCTCTCTCTCTCTCTCTCTCTCTCTCTCTCTCTCTCTCTCTCTCTCTCTCACTCTCTTTAAGAGAAAAAGAGAAGAAATTACTATCTCGTTATCAAAAAATTTTTTTGCGTTCGAAGGACAATTTCAAGAGGAACAAAGTGATTCTCTCTCTCTCTCTCTCTCTCTCTCTCTCTCTCTCAATCAATCTCAATCTCTCACTCTCTCCTTCCTTCCCTTAACGATATATATATATATATATATATATATATATATATATATATATATATATATATATATATATATTACCGTGACTCATGCCAAAGCACAAGGGACCAACTATATGTGTGTGCATGAGAGAGAAAGAGAGAGAGAGAGAGAGAGAGAGAGAGAGAGAGAGAGAGGACATCTATCGTATTATCGGTTACTTTGTAAATATTGTCAATGTCTTTGCCTATATACAGATAAGAGGACACGTATATAGCCCGATAACAGTAAATAAACTGACGGATGGACGTACCTGTGTGCATTTACTACGTGCACGCGTAAACGTTTATTCGATTTTCAGGAAATTCTACCTTTCAAACGAACAATCAATGTATTTAACCCCATGTAACATCTCTCTCTCTCTCTCTCTCTCTCTCACACGCACTCTCCCCTTCATCTTTCTTCTCGTCTATCGGTAATATTTTTTTTTTTCAAGATACTATCGGTAAAACAGTTTATATAATATATATATTAATAATATTTATATATTAATTTATATGTTAATATAAATATTAATATAAAATTAATATATATATTAATATTTATAAATATTTATATTTAAATATTTAATATATATATATATATTTTAAATCTGTCTCTCTTAAAAACGATGTAGTTAGGTCGCAATGGGTCAGGCGTACGAAAATAGAACGCGACGTACGTCGTGTGGTGGTGATGGTAATGGTGTGCGTGCAGGTGCCCGAGAATTTTACATCCCTGGGATATATACACGTGTACGAGGAGTCGAAGAACGTGCGTGAGAAAGAGAACGAGAGAGAGAGAGAGAGAGAGAGAGAGAGAGAGAGAGAGAGAGAGAGAGAGAGAGAGAGAGCAAGGAGTAAACTTACGTGAATCCCGCGAAAATTCTAATGTGGCCTATGCCTCAGCGACAGCAAAATAGCAATACCAGTCATGGTGGTGGTAGTTGTGTAGTAGTAATGGTGGTAAATAGTAATACTAGTAATACTGGTCTAGTGACAATAGTCTAGTAATAATAGTACAGTATAGTACCAATAGCAAAAGACGCATCAAAGAGGAGAGTGTATAACTCCGTTGTTCGTGGGAATATCAAAGATCGGTAAAACGGTATTTTATTCAGTTTGAATCTTATCGTAAAGGACACCACACACCATTACCACCACTTTTACCATCACTATCACCGACCACCACCACCACCACCATCACCACCATCTCACCACTAGGTTCGTAAGCAACGTTGTTGTCCCTGGTTTATAGCGATAAACGTGATTCGAAACGTGACGTCATTCGCTCGTGAAATATCTCTCTCGTTGAAAATCTATAATGAGCGCGCACACACACACACACACACACAGACGAGTAGAGCGATGATCCCGTACATTCTCTCTCTCTTTCTCTCTCTCTATCTGTAAATACCGAAATCGACTGACCTTATTTTTATAACCGTACGAAATCTTTCAAAATGGCGAACTTGTTAAGTATACGTACGTACGTATGTATGCATGTATGTATGTATGTATGTATGTACGTAGCGAAAAAATCTCTTTCTTAATACAGAATAAAATAGAAGAATAGA
>OU964964.1:10215109-10220109 GCA_918808275.2 Dolichovespula sylvestris
GAGTGAAAAGCCGGCGTCGATCGATCTCAGTCGCCGAAAATACGCGACAAGATGTACCAATGACGACCATATTTCTGTCTCTCTCTCTCTCGCTCTGTCTGTCTATCTCCTTCTATCTAATTCATTCAACACATTTTACAAAACCCAAGCTACAATGTTATACGGAATAAAAATTCGGAGTCACGATAAAACTTCCCTTCCCTCTCTTTTCCTCTTGTTGTCTCTTCTCTCGCAGATGATTACACAACTTAATATAAGAGAGAGAGAGAGAGAGAGAGAGAGAGAGAGGGGAAGAAGAAAAAATAAAGGAAGAAAAAGCCCGCGAAAATGATCGTGACTCCCCTCCCCCCCTTTCACTCTTTTAACTCTTACCGAACATAATCGATTAATCGATTGTAACCAAGGAAAGCGTCTAACTCGATGTAGAGAGAGAGATGCTTCTCTTATCGGGAGTATTACGTAAGCACACGCGCACGTATACACACACACACACACAGAGAGAGAGAGAGAGAGAGAGAGAGAGAGCACGCATACACGCATACAAACTTGCGCGCGCGAAATAAAATAAAAAGAGAAAGAAAATAAAAAATAAGAAAGAAGGAAAAGAATCGCGTCCACTACTGCTCTATTTCAAACGGGAATAATAGAAATAGAGAAAGCTGCTGGGGTCCGGTGCTTCTTCCTCCTCCTCCTCCTCCTCCTTCTCCTCTCTCCTTCTTCATCTCTTTTGCTCGTTCGGTGCTAAAGCCAAGATATAAAAATATTATTTTCTCGGAGATTTCTTTTTGTTACGGTCGATCGCACAAGAGGAACAAAAACGCACAGAAAGAGAGCGGAATTTTTTTTTTTATATATCCCGAAGATATATATATATATATATATATATATATATACCGGACGCGATCGAAAGTATCATGATAACGTACTGAACGGAGAGAAAGAGATGATAGATAGAGATAGACAATAAAAAGAACGAAAGAGAGACAGAAAGAGACAGAGAGAGAACGAGGGGAGAGAGAGAGAGAGAGAGAGAGAGAGAGAAAGATAATTTCCGAAAGAACACGAGACAAAACGACGACGAGGTTAAACGTACGAGGTTCGGCGCGCGACTAACTCGGTGCTCGTTCGGCTTCGCCCGGCTTCGCGCGAGCACTGCCGTGTGCCACTTGGTGGGGGGTCGGTCGGCTTCTATCGTGCCTCCCCCCACCACCACTCTCTCCAGCATCGCCCGTCATCGTCGCTACCGGCAGCACACTTCTCCCACCACTCTCCTCCTTCGTCTATCCTACCGAATGACGCGCGCGACCTCTACGCGCCATCTTTGAACACGTCCTACTACTCTCTTTTAGAGTCTTTTCTATTATTATTATTATTATTATTATTATTATTACTATTACTATTATTATTATTAGAGTCCTTTTTTCCCTAACGGTCATTTTTTTTCTTTCTTTCTTTCTCTCTCGCTTTTTTCTTTCTTCTTTCATCTTTCTTCTCGTACGAGCTTGTGCTTTCTAACCTTATCCCCTTTTACCATTTTCTTTCTCTCTTTCTTTCTCTCTCTCTCTTTCTTTCTCTTTCGTGTCCTCTAGGAAATGTAAGAGATGAGAAGAGGATGGTAGGAGAGGGCAGGAAAGGGAGGGAGGAGAAGAGTAGGGCTCAAACATGAAGGGACGCGAATAAAGAGAGAGAGAGAGAGAGAGAATGGTGGGAAAGAGGAGAAAGGAGGGGCGGGCCCGTCTCGTAAGAATTTCGCAGGACCCTCGTATAGTTCTCTCGTCCTTCTTCTTACCCCTCCGTCTTTCTGCCCCCACCCCCCAACCTCTCCCTGCTCTATACGCGACCACCAGTCCTTCCAATTCTTCTCCTGACCATCGAGAGAAAATCTGGAGAGAGAGAGAGAGAGAGCTGTGAACCAATGAGACATGGGTACTACTTTGTGCGTGCGTGCGTGTGTGTGTGTAGATATTTATTTCTAAAAAAAAAAAAAAAAAAATAAAAGATTCATGGGAATATTCTAATCATCGTCGTACGTTAAACTTTAACTTACGAAAAGTAATGAAATTAAATATTATATATACATACATACGTACATACGTACATACATACATACATACATATATACATACATACATACATACATAGATATATATATATAAGGAAATCTATATAAATTTCTTTTAAAAGAAGACGTAAGTACGTACGTACTTACGGGCGTTCCATCGATCCTTTTTCCCCAAACTAAAATATGACGAAGAAGAAGAAGAAGAAGAAGAAGAAGAAAAAGAAAAAGAAAAAGAAAGTTGGCAGAGTCTTTATTCGTAGAGGAAAGAGGTTTCCTCTCAGCGAAGAAAGAGAGAGAAAGAGAGAGAGAGAAATGGGAGAAAAATTTATAAGACAATTTCGTTGAGTTAGAAGAAGAAGAAGAAAAAGAGGGACTCTCTCTCTCTCTCTCTCTCTCTCTCTCTCTCTCTCTCTCTCTCTCTCTCTCTCTCTCTCTCTAGGTTGAGTTAAAACATCTTAGCGAGGTAAAAAGTCAAACGAAAGCTCGTCGGAGTTGTTACCAACGCCTCGACTATGAAATGAGCGAGAGAGAGAGAGAGAGAGAGAAGACCGATATCAGAGCAAAAGGAGCAAGGGGGTTGGTCCTGGCGTTAGCACCAAATTAATTCCTCCAACAGAGGGAAAGAGAAAGAAAAATAGACAGAGACAGAGAGACAGAGATAGAGTAAGAGAAAGAATGTGCGTGCGTGTGTGTGTGTGTGTGTGAGAGAGAGAGAGAGAGGGTGAGAGGAGAGGAAGGTAGAGAAAAAGGAGGAGGAGGAGGAGGAGGAGGAGGAGGAGGAGGAGGAGGAGGAGGAGGAGGACGGGGATTCTCCATTTCGAGCAAAGAGTGAGAGACGAGAGGAGCATGCCCGTAAAGTGCGAACCGTCTTAAGAAGAATTCTCAGGTACGTTTGTCTCGCTAAAACTCCAACTACTATTACTACTACTACTACTACTACTATCTACTATCTACTGTTACCACCACCACCACCACCACTATCACCACCCTCTCCATCTAGTTCTCTTTTTCTCTTTCTAAGAATTACTACTACTATAGCTAGAGACGACGGCCTTACGATTTACGAGACGAACGAATCCGGGCAAAGTCGTTGTCGTCGTCGTCGTCGTATGTTCTCTCGGATCTAACGTTCATTCTACGTGAGAGAGAGAGAGAGAGAGAGAGAGAGAGAGGGGGCTGGAGGGTCTGTAACACAAAAAATGATCTGTCCGATTTTTCCAGAAAAAAATTTGTCGGGAAAAAAAAATATATATATATATATAATTTTTAAAATTACGCGACTCTCCTATACCTCATTTTATTCGTCAATTCTTTCTTTCCTTCAATACTTGTTCTTTACTATTTTCTGCTCGTTCGTTCATTTATTTTACTTATCTTTATCATTTTTCAAAATACTTACTTCCGTTCGAGTACGAGTTCTTTCAGATTGAGGTTAATGGGATAGGGCAAAAATAGGGATCAAAAGAAATAGAGATGCATTGATGGATAGATGGAACGAAAAAAAAAAAAAAAAAAAAAAAAGAAAGAAAAAGAAAAAAGAAAAAAGAAAAAAATAAAGAGGAAGGAAAATATGTAAGTCTGCCGATGGTAAGTTCCGCACGTGTTCGCACAAAAGACCGACTTCCAAGTACTCGATGGTATTTCCCTCCGATTCTTCAACTATGGTCATGGCCTGACTGATCCGTAACTGTAACCTTCAGGTCGATGTCGCGGTAGGTTCAAGTTGTCTTCTTTTCTTTTCTCCTTTATCTCCTTCTTCTTCGTCTTCGTCTTCGTCTTCGTCGTATTCGTCATCGTCTTTTTCTTCGAGGTCTGGAATGAAAAAAGAAACGCTTTGTTAGAAGGGAGACACAGAAAAATATGAGAGAAAGGTGTTGGGAGGCGTAGGGGTCGGGGGGGGGGGGGGGGGGGTACGCGCTACATTTGAAATAAGATAGAAATTCCAGAATAATGGGAGAAAAGAGAGAAGACCTCTCTCTCTCTCTCTCTCTCTCTTTTTTGTTCATAATAATTGCAAAAGTGAGAGGTTTTTAATTTCGTACTAATAGCTTTCCATCGACTAAGTGAAAAGAAGGAGTTATAATACACGACGAGAAGGATGACCTTCTTCTCCGTTTATCCATCCATCCATCCATCCCTCTCTCCCTCTCCCTCTCCCTCTCTTTTTTTTTTCCTTCCATCGATGGAAAGATCTTAGCGAGACACACCATTTTTGTCTCGCTCTGACGCTTCTTACCGTACATACGTATACACACACACACACACACACACACACACAGGACAAACGTCCTCGGCAAACTTTCGCGATCTCTCGTTTATGACCAAAAATATATATATATATATATATATATATTCCGACCTCAAACTCCGTAAACATTTATTTATATTAGTCGGGAAAGTAGAATTCGAAATAAATATAATAAGACATCAGGGTAGAATGATAGTGATAGGTATGTTGGGTTGTAATAGTCCATTGACTGGCCGCTCGAATGACTACTCTCTCTCTCTCTCTCTCTCTCTCTCTCTTTCTCTTTCTATCAAATGGATTTGAGGTAAGTATACGTGTAACTTGTTATTTCGAAGAAAAGGAAAGAAATAAAAAAAAAAAAGATTGAGAGAGAGAGAGAAGGAACCCTCGAATTCCGATAGGAAGAAACACGGGCCGGTGAAACGACACACCATCGAAAATTCACCATGGAAACGCCCCCACACACCATAGACAAAGAGAGAGAGAGAGAGAGAGAGAGAGAGAGAGAGAGAGAGAGAGGGTGTCAAAATCGTGTACATAATATTATTTAACCGAATACAATTTTCGATCATGTAAATAGTAAATGAAGTTTATTTGATCCGTCAGCTAATACGGGTTGTGTGTTAACAATTAAAGAAAAGAAAATTAAAAAGAAAAAAAAACAAACACTATTTAATAGTTGTTTAGTTA
>OU964964.1:10225109-10227609 GCA_918808275.2 Dolichovespula sylvestris
AGAGAGAGAGAGAGAGAGAGAGAGACGGAGAGAGAGAGAGAGAGAGAGAGAGAGAGAGAGAGAGAGAGAGAGAGAGAGAGAGATAAAGAAAGAAAAATCTAGCAGGAAGGTTTCAACGGTAACCACAAATGCGTACACGTTGGTCGGGAAAACGTTCGAACGGGGTCAACCAAAGGTGACAAGAGTCTCTTGAAAGGGGCCACGAAATGCTAATGAGCGAGCCATTGTATTCGAATGCGATATTATTATGTCCGTTGGCGTCGTCGACTTAAAAAAAAAAAAAACCGTTCTGATGCTCTCTTTTCACACTCCAAGTATTCTCTCTCTTTCTCTCTCTCTGTCTATCTCAATCCGTCTTGTCCCTTATCGGTTATTTTCGTTCATGGAAGAAAAAGAAAAAGAAGAAGAAAATAAACAAAATAAAATATATCTATCTCCTAAACAAAATTATAAAAGAGATATATCGGGCGTTGCAAGTTCAAACAAGTAAAAGATCGAATGGAAGATTCGTTTTATTTAACGAGAGAGAGAGAGAGAGAGAGAGAGAGATTAGAAGAACGAAGCAGAATTATTGGACGTTCCCTCCCCCCTCCCCGTCCGTCCGTTTTTGTCCACCCGTGAGTTTCTATGTCTATCCTCTCTTTCTCTGTTTTTTTTTTTCTTGTTTTTCATTTGTCTGTATTTGTGGGCGTTCATTGGATCGTATATATACGCTATTCGCTTTTTTTTTCTTCATTTCTTTCTCTTTCTTTCTTTCTTTCTTTCCTCTTAACAGCCCTCAACGGCTAATTGGGAAAATTCTCGAAGCAAGCGTACGGGGGTAGGGGGAGAGGGTGGTATTAGTCTCGGTTTCCTTTCGTGCTTCGCCAATGAAACATCGAACGAACGAACGAATCAAAAAGACAGAGAGAGAAAGAGAGAGAGACAGAGAGAGAGAGAGAGAGAGAGAGAGAGAGAGAGAGAGAGAGAGAGAGAGAAAGTTTCCATTGCAGTGGAACATTTGTTTCGTAAACTTCCGATTGTAACTTTTCGAATACGCTTCGGTTTTATTCTTTCGTTCGATGTACAAGACGAGAGAGAGAGAGAGAGAGAGAGAGAGAGAGAGAGAAGCTAAAAGGAAGAGAGCGAGGAAAAAAAAAAATTTGTAATCGAACCTTCGCGACCCTTCGCAACCCTTCGCGACCCTTCGAAAACCTCGCGTAATTTACTACTCTCCTTCGCACTTTAGCGTTTGGAAAATGTAATAAACACGTTCTGTGCGATGCAGTACGGGATATATATATATATATATACATATATATATATACATATATATGTATGTATGTATGTATGTATGTATGTATGTATGTATGTATGTATGTATGTATATATGTATGTATGTATATATCACGCCATGTTGACTCGGTAAATTTCCGGATTACGAGACGCGTGTGTATAATCGATCGATTCTTTTTTTTTTCTGTTGCTTCTTTTTCTTCTTTTACCTTATCAAAAATATTCGTAACACTGACGAATTTAATCTTCTCAAGGAGGAGTGGGTGGAGGAGAAGGGGGAGGGGGGGGAGGTATAGGGGGAGTATGCGCTGCGCCATCAGTTCCGCTCCCACCCACCACCACCCTCCCTCCTCTGTGTACCTCTCCTCCCTCGATCTCCCGCGAGACGTTGCAAACAAATTCTTTCGACCTCGCCAAAATCAAAATACAAATTAATTATACGCGATACGGTTAATGTATTTATATATATATATATATATATATGTATGTATATTTTTTTTTCTTACTTTTTTCCTTCGCCACGACTTGCCGGAGCGGCGATAAATACAGATTGAAATAAAATTCGATCGCTTTAGAGAGTATAAAATTTATAATTGTAGATATAAAAAAAGAAAAGATGATGTATCGTATCGGCAGATATATGAAATTAAATTAATTATATAATACAAATTATTTGAGATATATATATATATATATGTGTGTGTGTGCGTGTGTGCGTGTTTAGGTTATGTTTCGCGAACACATGTCGTCATAATAAGGATAAGAATTAGATTAAATTGAGCTGAATAAATTATTACAAAATTTATTCGTCGGAAAGAAAGAGACAGACTTATATGTATGTATAAATATAGATTATTTCTTACAAAGGGCTCCGTTATTCGGCCCTTTGTATATAACATATATATATATATATATATATATATATATATATATATATGCACGGCAATGAGAGAGAGAGAGAGAGAGAGAGAGAGAGAGAGAGAGAGAGAGAGAGAGAGAGGGTTGAAAGAATCGATTATTCCCCGATAGAATATTAAAAAGAAAAGAAAAGGAAAAAAAAACGAAACAAACAGACGAACAAACAAAACAAAAATAAAAAGAATAACAGAAGTATAGTTAGAAGGAATTTTCCCTCTTATTGCGGAACGTTCTTGAGAATGGAAAAGTACGGTGTATAACACGGTATAAACACATCGACGGCGGGGATGGTGGCGGAGGTGGAGAT
>OU964964.1:10232609-10247609 GCA_918808275.2 Dolichovespula sylvestris
TAGGATCATCCGTGGCTCCTCTCTCTTTCTCTCCAACGTAGAGAAGAAAAGATACGGAGAGAGAGAGAGAGAGAGAGAGAGAAAGAGTAGAATATTATCGAAGAAGAAGAAGAAGAAAAAGAAGAAAATTTATACGTCGTCGCGATCGTTCCTACGATAAAACCGAATAATGCATTATTACCCCTAAGATAAATCCGTATTCGTGTGCAAAGTGCATCGCGGCGTCCACGCCTTAACACACACAACACACAACACACATACACACCATAAATGACGAGTAGTGATAACACACGTTCGGACAACGTCATATATATAATATATATATATATATATACACACACACACACACAGACAAACTTTTTGTTTTGATCGATCTTCTTGGACGGAAGGGTACGTCATCGTAAGAGAGAACTTCCGATTCTCTCGACGTTCTCCATTCAACTCCCCTGACCTCCTCAGCCTCCCTCCCACAATCTTCGCCGACCCACCATCCGCAATCGTTTTTAAAAGGTACGATCAAACGATCAAACGAACGAACGAACGAACGAACGAACGAACGAGCTCACACACATGCACGTACATTCATACATACATACATTACATAAATACATACATACAAATATATATATATATATACGAGTTAGATGGAAAAAGAGATCTTCGAAGTCCTCGATAAATCGTACACAACACACACCGACGTCGAGAAGAGAGAGAAAAAAATATTCTTGGTATGGTAGTAGCTCGTTGTGGTGGTGGTGGTGGTAGTTCCTTTTGTAGAGATTAGAACGTCGTTCGTATCGGTGTTGGCGCTCTCACCGAGAGGACACGTAGGAAATAAGATGTCGAGTAGTGACGTCACTCGAGCGATTCTAACATCCCCCCCTCCCAGTAACAGCAGCAGCAGTCAGCATCTCTCTCTCTCTCTCTCTCTCTCTCTAGCTGTTCCTTTCTGCCTCGTCGAAACTCTCGTATGTCTGTTGCAGCAGCAGCAACAGCAGCAGTAGGACGGCAATGCAAACAACCCCATCGTGTGGTCGTTATGAGGCAACATCGCGCAAATATATTCCTGGCCTCTCTTTCGGTCATAGCGTAATGTCGAGAGCGAGCGAGAACGAGAGAGAGGGAGAGAGAGAGAGAGAGATGCAAAGCTGGTCCCAACATGGCCGTCGTCGAGCGATAACGGCCCACTGATAAGGGCTTACCCTCTCTCTCTCTCTCTCTCTCTCTCTCTCTCTTCGACGCTTTAATATCTCTCCTGCGCGCCTGCCTTTTTAATTATCTCTCCAACGATAATAGGCGGCGGTCTCCGTGCTTCGAGTTTTCGAGGATAAACGCGAAACAGGGAAGGGAAAGAGAAGGGAAAGGAACAGAGAGGCTTAAAAGAGAGACAAGAGAACGGTAAGAGTCAGTAAGAAATAGAGAGAGAGAGAGAGAGAGAGAGAGAGAGATTCTCGCGTAGTCTCTCTCTCTCTCTTTCTCCTTTGAAAATTGTGAAAAATACTATGACGATTCGTTTCATACGTGTTCGTTGCTTTCGTTATGATTTTACACGAACCACTTCGGGAGGAGACGCATAAAAAAAATGCAACAAACGACGCTTTATATATATATATATATATATATATATATATATATATATATATATACACGCACAAATTCGACGATAAATTGTTCGCACGAGATCGATAAGCATCTTTTCCTATCTTCTTATACTACTACCTTCTACTTTTCTTATCTTATAATACTTTAAGACAACGTACTCTGTGTAATATATATATATATATATATATATATATATATATATATATATATATATATAAACGAGAAATTCTTTCTAATACAAGAGAACGATTTTATCTCTACCTATTTTCTAATCTCTCCCTCCCCCCTGCGACTTCTTGACGGTTTCCTTGAACCTTGTCACTTCCATTTCCGATAAATCTTTTATTTCGTTGTATTTTGTTGTTGTTGTTGTTATTACCGTCGGCGTAGTCGTAGTCGTTTTCTATTTCCTCTTTCTTTTTTTCTTCTTTTTCGATCCTTCGAAGAAACAACAACACACAAATCCTAATCGTGACCGAGAGATGTATCTATCGCGTTAAAATAGCCCCTCTCGCCATAATCCACCAATCTCACCTGTGTATTAGACGTTAGAATATCCTTTTTTTTCCCTACTCCTTCTAACCCCAACCCAACCCAACCCAACCCAACCACCCACCCACCCATCCACCCCCTCAATTTCCTACGATCTCACGTCGTTAAAAAACGACTACTTTGTCGTCTTTCCTTCCTTCCTCCCACCCTCCCTCTCGCCCTTCGTATCTACTCTCTTCTAAGAAGGACATTCGTTTCTCAAACTAAAAGCAGTATCGCGTAAGCTTCTTAACTCTCTGGACCACCATTCTCTCTCTCTCTCTCGCCGTACGTCTTTCTCTTTCTTTATGATACACAACGAAATACGAAATACGAAGAGAGAGAGAGAGAGAGAGAGAGAGAGAGACGCGACTATCGATTACATTATTCTTTCCCCCCATCCTCCTCTTATTCGAGATAATAAAAATCATTTCGATCGTTCGATCTAATCGCTCGCACGTTCGTTCGTTCGACCGATCGATCGATCGTTTTTTTATGACTCGAGTTTCTATTTAAGGATTGTATATCACGAGCCCTTTTTCGATCTTAGATATATCCTCCTTGCGATTTATTCTAAACGACGAGTGAAGGGACAGATCCTATTGTTTCAAACGGTATCAATTTTGTACTATTCCTCTAATTGTAATATATCAATCGATCGATTAATTAATTAAATAATTATAATATAATATAATATAATGTAATATATGTAATATATAATATATGTAATATATATATGTAATATATCAAAATAATTATAATATAATATAATATAACGTAACATATGTAATATATAATATGTGTAATATATCGATCGATCGATTAATTAATTAAATAATTATAATATAATATAATATAATAACGTATACGAAGAGAAAGAATATAATATATTATGTGTACAGACTTTTTTTCCTTCCTTCTAGAAAATTTTTATCGACATCTTGGAAACGTGCGATTTCATCGTATGATAACAACAATTCTAATCTAAGTGAGATTAAACGTGATCGCCGATGTTCATTACTCCGTTCGAGTATTAGTAGTTCGAATCTTCTTTAAAGAAAAAGAAAAAGAAAAAAAGAAAAGAAAAAAAAAGCAACTGTTATCTATTAAACATAGTTAGAAGACCAATCGTTAAATTTTACAAAGCCAGACGCTTTTTTCCCGATTATCCTCTTTTCTTTCTATACCCTCGTCCGTATTTGTTACGTCGATTTTTTTTTTATTTATTTCTTCATTCTTTTTTTATTTATTTTATAGATATCTTAGATATTATGTATCAACTGTAAAAGACAGGAAACTGAGCTCGCTAAATGCGTTTCGAGATAAGTCAGTTTTATTTTGTATCTCTTGGAAGACTTGTTGTCTGTCGGTCAGAGTTTTCAATTCTCTCTTTCTCTCTTCTCTCTCTCTCTCTCTCTCTCTCTTCTATCTGCTATCTCTCTCTTTTTTATGCCTGTAATAGGATCGTCTATTCTAGACACAATAAAAAAAAAAAAAAAAAAAAAAAAATAACTTTTTCCTAGGATTGCTTTTTTTGTATCTTGGTAGAGAAGAGAGAGAGAGAGAGAGAGAGAGAGAGAGAGAGAGAGAGAGAGAGAGAGAGAGAGAGAATTAGTACGGAAGATTCCATGAGAAATTCTGTAGCATTCGTGAATATCTTGCAGAATTATAGAGGGGGAGGGGTGTGAGAGAGTGAGAAGGGAGGAGAGGTTGCATTCACGAGGAATACAATATGGCATGATCGTGCTCGTGGCAGTGAGTCTCGTAAATAAAGCATATTCGTTTTTACCCTGTTACCGCCACCCTCGTCTCTACTATATATATATATATATATATATATATATATATATGTATATATGTATATGTATATATGTCGTGTGCGACGCGTACTATGTACTATGTACTATGTACTATGTACTATTTCCGAGTGGTCGCGTTTAAAAACCTCATCAAAATGAGTGCGCGCGCTCGCGTCGCCTCGAAATCAAACGCGACGCGCGACTACAACGTTTTTCTGATTTTTCCATACAGCATAGTAAACATCAGTAGTAATAATACTAGTAGTAGTAGTAGTAGTAGTAGTAGTAGTAGTAGGCATAGTAGTAGTATGGTAACAGTACTATTATACTCGTGTTTGTTCGCGAGCAAATTCATGACTCTTTCAAAAACGTCTCTAAGAGAGTCTCTGACAAGAAAAAAAAAAGAGAAGAAAGAAAGAAAGAGAAAGTGTAGGACTGTGTGTGTCCGAGAGAGAGAGAGAGAGAGAGAGAGAGAGAGAGAGAGAGAGAGAGAGAGAGAGAGAGAGAGCTTGCATTTTTCTTTGATTAATGAAAGAACAACAAGATGGCAAGAGAAGCGGCGCGAGACATCTAGACAGAGAGAGACAGAGAGAGACAGACAGACAGACAGAGAGAAAGAGAGAGAGAGATGATGTGGAGAGTGATAAAAGGGTGGCGAGGTAAGAAGAGAGGTAAAGTCGATTGATATCGAGGATAGTAAAAGAAAGTGGAAATTATCGATAATATCGATGATACAAGCCAGATACTTCAGAGATAGAGATAGAGAGAGAGAGAGAACTCTAATTCGAGCTGGCACACCACTACCGGGAGGGTTAAGGGATGGAGGAATGGAGGGAGGGAACAGTAACTTCAGGAACAATGCTATTAGCCGTTGAGATATCAAGGTGCTAACTCTCAAGATACTAATAAAATAGTGTGGGTGTGTATGTGTGTACGTTCGTTCGCTCGCTCGCTCGCGCGTGAGAGAGAGAGAGAGAGAAAGAGATAGAGATAGAGAGGAAGGATGAAAGAAGAGAAACAAGAAGAAGAGAATGTAGTAGTAGTAGTAGTATTAGTAGTAGTAGTAGTAGTAGTAGAGGTAGTAGAAGAGGCAGTACTCCTGTTTCAGGCTTTGTCTCGGCATTATTAACTTCCCATCGACCTTTTACTCCCCCTTTAACAGAGCTTAATTTCGCATCTCGCGGAGACGATTAGGCTGTCGCAACGCGTTTAACACGAAAGGAAGAAGATCGAGGTAAGGTTCTTGAAAAAGGGTAAGACAGACAGACAGACAGAGAGAGAGAGAGAGAGAGAGAGAGAGAGAGAGAGAGAGAGAGAGAGAGAGAGAGAGAGAGAGAGAGAGAGAGAGAGAGAGAGAGAGAGAGAGAGAGAGAGAGAGAGGATATCCGAGTCCAGCGTCGTCGTCGTCGTCGCTCTGACTTTTCGCTAAAGTCCTCTGGACTTTCCAACCATTAGTTTTTATTGGACCGTCGAGAGCGATAGCGTCTCTCTCCTTTTCTCCATCGTTATGTCTCCTCCTCCTCCTCCTCCTCCTCCTCATCCTCTTCGGTAGAGCTTAAAGCAGAGTAGGAGGAGTAGCAAAAGCGATAGTAGCAGAAGCAGCATCTCTTCTCGGTAGCAGTAGCACCGTTTGCTCTCTTCTACCACTACCACCACCACTATCACGACGCCGACGCCGACGCCGAAGCCGAAGCCGACGACGTCTACCATCATCGTCCGACCATCGGTAACAGCAGGGTGTCGCTAAATCGCCAAGTCTCTATCTGTCTCTCTTTCTCTCTCGTGAAAAAGACGCGACGCTTTAGCCGCTTACGGTAGACGTGACACGCGGATGGAAAGCGTTCCCCCTCTTCGACCCCTCCCCTCTTCGGCCTCTCGACGTCCTCGTCTCCGAAAGCTTCGGAGGAAAGATGATCAAGATGACTGTCAAACGAACGAAAGGAAGAAATGGACTAGACAGCCGCGCGCCCGTACGCACCACCAACGGAGAAATACGAAAGCCCTTGTGAAAATGTTAGACGAAAGAAGAAGGGGTTTGCTTGATGGAGAGAAGAAAATATCTCTCTCTCTCTCTCTCCCTCTCCCTCTCTCTCTCTCTCCTTCGCTATACTTTTCTCGTGACATGTCCGTAGCCATTACCGTGAACGAAAGCTGAACGAAGATGAACAGAGAAAGAGAGAGAGAGATGCATGGAACAAATTTATTTCCATTTCTTCGATACTCCTTCTATATTACATGTCCTTCTCTCAACGTGTCTATTTTTATTTTAGAGAGTAGAAAAGTGTATTTGGAAAAATTCTCTCTCTTTCTCTCTCTCTCTCTCTTTCTCTATCTCTATCTCTATCTATTTGTCTGCGCGTGCGTTGAACTAACATCGAAGACGCACGACGAGAAGAATATGTGTCCCGCGAATATGCCGGACGATGTAGATGAATGATCGGCGATGGTGGATGAGGATGGGTGAGGAGTGAGGAGTGAGGAGTGAGGGTGTGAGGGAGGAATGACGCGTGGTCTAGTAAAAGTCGCGAGCTTTCGGAAAATCGCGTTAAATCTATCGCGCGACCGGAGGATTCGGAGGATGGGGTGGCTGGCCGCGCACAAACCTCTTCCCTCCTCCAACTACTACTACCTCCTCCTCCTCCTCCTCCTCCTCCTCCCTGTTACCCGGTACTGCACACACAAGCGAGACACGACGAGGGACGGGCGATATCCATCGGCGAGTCGACATGCAGCAGACACGCGGCTGCCGACTGCCTATGATCCGTCAATCAATCGACCAAGTTCCATCGTTTGTAACAAAAAAAAAAAAAAAGAAAAAAAAAAGAAATCGAGAGGGCGAGAAAGCGAGAGAGAAGAGAGAGAGAGAGAGAAGAGCGAAAAAAATAAAAAAGAAAGAAAGCAGTGAAAAGTACATGTGACGCGTCAGCCATGTTGCAATTTTTCCATGTATATACGTGTGTGTGTGTGTGAATATATCTATGGGGTACCCCATCGCGGCATCACCATCGACATTGCCACTGAATGCATTATTTCCTGCATCGGTTTTGTACTTTCCGGCCGATGACCACCATTCTCCCTTCCCCCTCCCCTCCACTCTCATCCCCATTCTTTCTCTTTCTATCTCTCTCTTTCTCTTTATCGTCACCTCGCTACCTATCTACGTCCAAACCATATACACATGTGTATATATATATATATAGACACACACACACACACATATACGTATACGTTGTGTGTATCTAGATACTCCACTTCTTTATCTTTCGTTTCGTCCGTCGCAATCGAATAGTACATCTTTTTTTTTCGTTTCTTTTTTTTTTCTTTGCGATCCTACTTTTACTTCCCGTAACTTACTTCTTCCTTCGTTCGCGCACGCGGCCCTCTGTACTATCCTTTCTTCGTTTTCGAATAAAATATCGCTCGAGAATTATGAACGAAAATTTTTTAAGCTGTGTTAAACAAAAAAAAAAAAAGAAAAAGAAATGCTCGACATCAAATTTTCTCACGCCGTTCGCTAAGTATCAATTTATTTCACGCTTAAGCATTTCCCTCTTACGACGGTTCCCTCCTAAAACCTTTCTCTCTCTCTCTCTCTCTCTCTCTCTCTCTCTCTCTCTCTCTCTCTCTCTCTCTCTCTCTCTCTCTCTCTCTGTATGTTCCTTCCATTTCTTCTATAAAAGAAAGGAACCCTTTACCGTTTTCGCTAACCGAGAGCAAGGGCAAGGGCCGGAGACGCGAGACGCTCGATTTAAGAGTCCAATTCGGTAGATTTAACGGACGCTTGTGGTTGGTCGATCGATCCACCCAAAAACTAATGCTACGCGCTATCAACGATTAAACGGTGGTAGTAGTACATCCGCTTCATTGGTTCCTCTTGTTAACGATCTTCCAATCTTTACAGTAAAATAGAGAGGAAAATAGATTACGAATCGAGATGAGGTAAAAAAAAAAAAAAAGAAAAGAAAAAAAGATCTGTCCGCTTTTCCTCTCGGCCATGGATTATCATTACCGTTATCATCGTCATCATCATCATCATCATCATCATCATCATCATCATCATTATTATCATTATCATCGTCATCATCAACCTTATTATCATTATTACTATTGGGGAGTGCAAAATGTGGATTGGATTAATCAACCGATGACTTTTTACTCGCGTTGATATTTTCCTGTCTCGTCTCCTTTAAAATCACCGCAGGCTAGGGACGCAAACACAGATAGGAGAGAGAGAGAGAGAGAGATAGATAGATAGATAGATAAAGAAAAACAGAGAGAGAGGAAGAGAGAGAGAGAGGGAGAGAATGTGGTGATGCCACGGTAAATTCATTTTGGACCAAGTCGAAATTGGTTAGCGTTTTCGAGCTGTGAGAAAGACAGATAGACGGATAGATAGAGATAGAGGGGGGTGGGGAAGAAACGAGAATCGTTTTAAGATGGCAACCCGTCTCAATTGCGTGAATTAACCCTCTAACGAGAAATCTCAACCTCGACGGAGTAGAAGTTGCGGTGAGACGCGAACCAAACGGCGAAACAGGAAACGTTCAACGGACTCTCTGTCTGTCTCTCTCTCTCTATCTATCTCCTTTTTCGATCGCTAATTTCGAAAAATCTTATTTGAAAGGAAGAAAGAAAAAAAAAAAATAGAGAAATACAATCGTGTCTCTTGCGCGCGCGTCCGTTTGAACGAAATGTTTTTTTTCAATTTATGTCGATTCAAAAACGTGTCCGAGAAGAGTTTATTTATTTAAGTTATATATATATATATATATATATATATATATGAAAAATGAATAATAATAATAATAAAAATTGTTCGGATGAAAACGAATAGAAAGATTTCTTTCTTTCATTTTTCCTTTTTTTTTTTTTTTTTTTTTTTTTTTTTTTTTTTTTTTTTTTTTTTTTTGTAAAAACGAAGCAATACATTCTGATAATAATTTTATAAAAGTTAACAATTTCAATCATAATTTTTATATAATAACGATGACGATGACGATGACGATGATGATAACAAACAACAATAATAATCATAATTATTATTATTATTATTATTATTATTATTATTATTATTGTCGTTATACAAAATTGTCTGGATGAAATAAAGATATGCGATTTTCTCGGTAAAAAGGGGGCACACGGTCGTTAGGATCGTTTAAAAATTATCATTGACAGCTTGCAATTTCTTCTCTGTTGCCTTGGCACCGACGACGCTCTGCAGTTTCTCTCTCTCACTCTCTCTCTGCGCTGCTACGTCGTGGAATGTAATACGTTACATCAGATATATATATATATATATATATATATATATATATATATATACCTACGCATGGTTGGTGAGATACATTAAATAGAAAGAGAAAGAGAAAGAGAAAAAGAAAGAGAAAGAGAAAAGAAAATAAAATAAAAAAAGAACTTGGCCACAGTCGACGATAAGGTAACGAAGAAACTTTTCTCTAGCACTAGAGGTGGTGCAGCGTAAGGGGCCATAGGGGAGGAAGAGGAAGAGATGTGGTAGGACGGAGGAGGAGGAAGAGGAGGAGGAGGAGGAGGAGGAGGAGGAGGAGGAGGAGGAGGAGGAGGAGGAGGGTTCCGCGCTTGGCAAGATCGGAGAGCTCTCTCTCTCTCTCTCTCTCTCTCTCTCTCTCTCTCTCTCTCTCTCTCTCTCTCTCTCTCTCTCTCTCTCTCTCTCGTAACTTTTCTCAACGTTTCTCGAAAACCGTTTTCGTTTATTTCACGAAACGAATTAAAGGGCTCCCACTCCCACTCCCCCTCCCCCTCCCGCCGCCCCTCTTCTTGTAAGATATTCCGAGTTTCTTCCCTATTCCGGTCATTAACTCTTGTCTCGTTTTACAAAGTGTTCCGTCGTTGGTCCTCTCGTTACTCTTAAACTCTGAGAGTGTCCCTTCTCGCGAACGTTTTTACTCGTCGTTTTACTTCTTGGATTTCATTAAAAAAAAAAAAAAAAAAAAAAAAAAAAAAAAAAAAAAAAAAAAAAAAAGAAAGAAAAAATAAATATACCAAAAAAAAAGGATAGAAAAGTAAATATATATATATATATATATATATATATATATATGGAAAAAAAAAGAATGTTTCTTCTTAGATGAATCGGAAGATCGTACGCGTGTCTCCTTTTCTCGATAAGAGATTTAACAATTAATTCGAAAAAAAAAAAAACGAAAAAAAGGAAATATATATATATAGATTTATAAATGAAAGCGTAAGAGCTGGTAGAAAGACCGCCCGAGGGAATTTAATCGTAAAGAACGTGTTACGCGGCACCGGGGGGATCCACGTCGTTAGAGAAACGTTAGGAAACGCCGAGAGTGTACCCACCATGTATACACCAATGTTTTACAATATCTCGCGGCCGTAGAGCCTCGGATCGTTCGGGCTAAACTGAGAGATAATTTTCCGCTATCAGCTGACCCTTGTCGTCCTCGACCGTCTCCCCTCTCCATCTTGTCACTCTCTCTCTCTCTCTCTCTCTCTCTCTCTCTTTCTTCACTATATTATTCCACTCTATGTTATTCCTCCTACTATTACTACTCTACCATTAACCATTATTACACGTCCGAGAGAGACGGTAAAAGCTAGAACCAAATAATATGTAGCTTATTATACAGGGTGTTTCTGAAACGTTGTCAGACAAAATTTACTATTTCTCTCTCTCTCTCTCTCTCTCTTTCTCTCGTCCCGCTCGTCAATGTATAAACACGTTTACCCCCATCCGTTCTTTCTATCTCTCTACGATTTATAACACTATTGCACCCGTCCTCTACTCCTCCATCTCCTACTTCTGTTTTCAATATATGCTACTATCTAGCTTTTCAACGCGTCTCTGACACTTCTCCTACAACAGCACAACAAAACAACACCTCCGTGTAATAAAGTTCGCGTCGTTTCAAACCGATTCCTTTACGTTGTATTTTATTTCAAACGTTTTCGAATAATACGTAATACATATCTCGTCTTCTATGAAATACACGCATGTTTCTCTAAACGCCCACTCGCCATACGATCTCTCTCTCTCTCTCTCTCTCTCTCTCTCTCTCTCTCTCTCTCTCTCTCTCTCTCTCTCTCTCTCTCTTTCTCTTTCTCTTTCTATCGGAATAAAATAGAGAAGAGTTTTATCAGGATTTCACATGTCACGCGTAAGAGAAGTTCTTCCACAAACGACTCTATCCAGTCTCTAAACGCATACACACATACATATATACATACATACGTACATATATACGTACATACATACATACATACATACATACATACATACATACATACATACATACATACATACATACATACATACATACATACATACATACATACATACAAACGTGACACATACATTTCCAACGGTGTCGTTTAGAAAAGAATATATTCACGTGCGAGACAAAAAAAAAGACAAGGAGGAAGTGGGGTGAGAGAAAGAGAAATGAAGAAAGGACAAGGAACAAAAAAAATGAGAGAGAGAGAGAGGGGAGGTGGGAGAGAAAGAGAGATGAGATCTACTTCGAAAAGTCGAGGTCCTGTTTCTACAGGTCCCGTTACGATAAACGATTAACAACACACCGTGGAAGGAGGGATGGAAAGAGGAAGAGAGGGAGGGAGGGAGGGAGGGATGGAGGGAGAAAGAGGAGAGAAGGAGGGGTAGAGGTACAAACTCGCGCCATTAACGATCGATACGTGCCCCTAGCTCGTTCGGAATCTCGATCGGAGAAATATAGCGCGCCAAGCAAATTGCTGCATTTTCACGGCTCTTTTCTTTTTCTTTTTCTTTCTTTCATCCCTGTTTTTAATGCTTCTCTCACTTTATCTCCTATCTCCTTCCATCTACTGATCGCTCGGTTGTATGTATATACATAGAGGGATGCTTTTTTTCATTGGATTTAGCCGGAGGATATCGACAGGAAACGTCGAACGAGTGTAACAACGAGAAAGAGAGAGAGAGAAAGAGAGAGGAGAGAGAAGGGAACTGAGAAAGATGGAAGATGCTGATCGATGAAGAAAAGAGAGAGAGAAAGATGGAGGGTATAGGTTGGTAGGGTAGGTAGAGGGATAAAGGGATCCCTTCCTTCGTGGGTGAGACGAAAATAAAATAAAATAAAAAAAAAGAAGGAATAGAGAAACGATCCAAAGAGTGAGAGAGAGAGAGAGAGAGAGAGAGAGAGAGAGAGAGAGTGAGAGAAGGAATATATACATATATATATATTAAGGTTTAATAGAAGAATAATGGCGTAGGTGTATCGGTATTGTCTCCTTCGTTATTTATGGCGAATTTTAAGCCTCCAAAGTGTGCCGGCTCCTGTATAATAATTAACAAAAGGCATTATGTTATGAGCCGAGAGAGTTTATATTATATATCGCGTAGAGAAGAGTGAGCGCACGCGTACACCCCCTACATAATGTATATAACACTCTTGTAGCGGTGGGGTGGGGTGGCAATGGTGGTGGTACAGGCCCACCAAAACGCATCAAGGGATATACGCTCTCTCTCTCTCTCTCTCTCTCTCTCTCTCTCTCTCTCTCTCTCTCTCTCTCTCTCTCTCTCTCTCGCTCTTTCTCTCTATCTCTTCCTGTAGTTCGCCTTAAATACTATGCGGCATGACGAAGCTCTCGAGTTCTATATTCTCTATCTCTCTTTCTCTACGATCCATCCATCCACCCATCCACGCACACATATATACACACACAACACACACACACACACACTTTCTCTCTCTTTCTCTCTCTCTCTAGTTCGTTCGTTCGTTCGTTTGCCAGAAAGATAACACCTGGGACCCGCGCTCGATTACCCAGGGCTCATTTACTAATGAGTACAGCCCTATATTTCGTTCGTTCGTTCGTTCGTTCGTTCGAAAGATAGATAGATAAAAAGAGAAAGAGAGAGAGAGAGAGAGAAGACTAAAGAGAATTCTTTTTCCGTTAAAAGATTTTATATATATATATATATATATATATATATATATATATATATATATTTGTGTACGTGTGTGCGTTCGTCTATCGCTATCTTCGTTCAAAAACTCCTTCGTCTTGTCGAACGAGAAGATAGATAGAAATAGAGAGAGAGAGAGAGAGAGAGAGAGAGAGAGATGCGATCGTTCTCTCTCTCTCTCTTTCTCTTTTCTATCATCTCTTCATCTCTACGTTCCGTTTCTCCAACGTCCATGCTCTGCGATTCGTCACGTAAGAGAAGGAAAACACACATACAACACACACAAACAAGCCGGGATGACTCAGGGGTGTACACTTTAGACCACCACCATCTTTCTCTCTCCCTCTCGCACACGCGTTTTCTCTATCTATCTATCTATCTTTCTTTCTTTCTTTATCTCTCTCTCTCTCTCTCCTTCTTTCTTTCTCCAATACACTCTCTTCTTTGCTGGTACGACGAAAAAGATGTCCCACCCCCCTCTTTTTTCTTTCTTTTCTTTTTCTATTTTTCTTTCTTTTTTTTTTCATCCTCTAATCTTTCCCGACAGCGAACAGACACGAACACGATTCTTTCTTTTCGAATACCCCTTTAAAATACACAAAAGATTTAAAGCCTCGATAGATCTATATGCGTATATATATATATATATATATATATATATATATATATATATATATATATATATATTGTACGTCAGAGCGTGAGTTAACGATGCGGGACAAAAATCTTTATCTATCACGTACTATATCTTTTCTTTCGACAAAAAATAAAAAGGAAAAAAAAAAAAATAAAATCTAATTCCTTCTTACGTTTTATATCGTTCTATCGTATTTAAGGATACAAGAAAGAGATAGAGACAGAGATAGAGAAGAGAGAGGGGAGGGGAGGAAGAGAAGGAAGTAGAAAACTACGAGAGAATGTTTGAAAATTCCCCAAACAATTTAAGTATGGCATATGGGTGGCATTTTAATTGACACTCTCTGGTTAGATCATCGCGGCTTGTAGTATCCATCGTAGTAACACATGGACGAACGGATGGGAGGACGGACAGACGGAATGAAAGAGATAGATGGATAGAGGAAGGAGGATGAGGTGGAGGAGGGTTTAGCACCACGTGGAGAACGCTTCATGGGAACCACAGAGTGCGATCGTTCTCTCTCTCTCTCTCTCTCTCTCTCTCTCTCTCTCTCTCTCTCTCTCTCTCTCTCTCCTCTCTACTCTTTTCCACGCGCTTCTCAAGATTGCTCTCTCGCACCACTTCTCTCCTCTCCTCTCCTCTCCTCTTCAATCCTCCACTCTCTTCTTCTCCTCGTAGTCTCGACGAAGAATACTCGCTGGTTCTTTTGCATGAAATTTTACGATCTTCTAACTTTTTGACAATACATACATACATAGATGGATAGATAAATACATCATATGTACATATATTAATATGATGATAATAATTCATTAACCTCAATCGTTATGTATTAATGATATATATTGAAATAGAAAAATAATAATAATAATAATAGTAAATGGTAATAATTATAATTAATGAGTAATAATATTCGGACCATCAGGACGTGGCATTTGGAGAAATCGAATTCGTATTATTAATATATAGCGAAATAGAAAAATAATAATAATAATAATAGTAGATAGTAATAATTATAATTAATAAATAATAATATTCGAACCATCAAGGACGTGCATTACGAGGCGTCGATTTCGTGTAACCGTAAAAAAGCAGAGCGATAATATGAAGGAAAAATTTCGCGGATATTGTTCGAGAACGATCCTTTGACGGTAAGATTGAAATTCGAATAAGTAATAATAATAATTATATAATAATATAATTAGTAGTAATAGTTATAACGAATAATAGTAAAACAAGGAAAAATTATAATAATAGCAACAACAACAATAATAATAATAATAATAATAATAAAAATAATTAAATATTTGTTAATTTTGTCGTCACACAGGATGCGATTAAGCAGATAGAGAGATATAGAAATAGAGACGCGGGTCAAAAACGATTGTTACGTTGTGGTGACAACAAACTTGGTTAACCAGAGATAGAGAGATAGAGAAAAAGAGAGAGAGAGAGAGGAGAGAGAAGGAGAAAAAAAAGATCGTTAA
>OU964964.1:10252609-10255109 GCA_918808275.2 Dolichovespula sylvestris
AAGGAGGAAGAAAAAAGAAAGAGGAGATATTCACTTGGGGATAGAAAGAAAAAAACAGAGGAAAAAAATAAACGAACAAATAAATAAATAAATAAATAAATAAATAAAAGACCAATCAAAGAAAGAAAGGAAGAAACGAACGAACGAACGAACGAACGAACGAACGAACGAACGAACGAACGAGCGAAATAAATTAAAAAAAAAAAGAAAGAAGAGAAAGAGGAAAGAAAAAAAAAGTGAAACGTCTGAAGGAGGATGGACGGAGAGAGGAGTTGAATGAACTCTCATGGTACTTAAAGCTAGGAACTGGCCTTCTTCTTCTTCCTCCTCCTCGTCCTCCTCCTCATTCTCCTCCTCCTCCTCCTCCTCCTCCTCCTTCGTCTCGCTCTCGTTCTCTCGATTTCGTGGTTTCCTATCGGCGATCCTAGGAATATCCTTAAACCTTCGATGAGGAAATAAGAGCATTCGAATAATGCAGTGCCGGCTTGAGGGGAGGGAGAGAGGTACGGTGCATCGTTGAAATAGCGATTAGTTTCGTGATTTCGGTCGGAGGAAGGCCAGTGAGGTTCGCTTCGTAACAAAGTTTCTCACCGAGTGCGGAGATGTGTGTGTGTGTGGGTGTGTGTAAGAGAGAGAGAGAGAGAGAGAGAGAGAGAAGATAGGGTTGCAAGCAGCATCGTAGGAATCTGATCTCGCTTGGGGAAGTTTCGAAACGTTGGATGAAAATGCCTCCGCCAGATTAGCCCCTACTAGCCCGATCGTTTCCTTCTCTCTCTCCCTCTCTCTCTCTTTTTTTCTCTCTCTCTCACACACACACACATATATATATATATATACATACTAATCTTTTCTTCTTTCTCCATCGTGACTGTTACAAGAATCTAATTCGTATCTTTATAATACTCGAACGTTAATATATCATAGACTCGTTATGCTCTCTCATTCTCTTTCTCTTTATCTCTTTCTATCTTTCTCTCTTTCTTTGTACACACGTGCGTGCGTACGTGCTTATGTATAAATATATATGTGTTTTTTTTATAATACCTATGATCTCTCTCCGATATAATTTTAACATTGAAATAAACGATGATCGATGATCATCTGGTGTAAAGAGAGAAACTGGTTTTTATAACAGCTATAATTCCCTCTCTCTCTCTCTCTCTCTCTCTCTCTCTCTCTCTCTCTTTCTTCTTCTCCTCTATATACCCATTTTTAAAAGAGGGTCAGTCACAACGACCAACCCTATCTATACCTCTACTGACGTTTTGTATACCGTACGACCATTACCACCTCACCTCACCTCACCCTCTCTTCATCCCTCCATCCCTCCCTCCCTCCCACCGTGAATGTGCAGCAAGGAACGTGACCGTACAATTAAGCGTTCGACTCGAATGGAATTAAGTTTCGAAAGTAGGATATATATGCATCTAATGTAACCGACGATATAAAAATCTTTCCTTTCCCTTCTACCCCTTCTCTCTCTCCCTCTCTGTCTCTATCTCTCTCTCTCTCTCTCTCTCTCTCTCTCTCTCCCTCTCTCTCTCTCTCTCTCTCTCTCTTTCTCTGTCTGTCTCTCTCTATGCAGCATTCTTCTTTCATCCGTCTTCCTTTCGATTTTCCAAAAGTCCCCGAACCGCACGTTTTTCGCATTCCTCGAGGATTAAGAGTTAAATCCTTTTCTCATTCTATTCTTTTCTTCCTCCTTTATTTTCTTTTCCTTTTTTTTAACATTTTTCTTTTTGATATGCAAATTCAGGAATTCTTTCTTTCAGAAAAGCCATTACTATTATTATTATTATTATTATTATTATTATTATTATTATTATTGTTATTGTTATTATTATTATTATCATTTCTTTTCTCTTTCTATTTTTTCTTTTTTTTGAACTTCGTAAGAACGCATTTCCATTTACGAGAGATAAAGATTTAATAAAAAGAATGATATATATATATATATATATATATATATACGTATGTACGTATTTTTTCGGGATGACTTTAAATAGATCAGAGAAGGGAAGAAAGAAATTAAAAATAATAAAAAAAAAAAAATAATAAAAAGAAGGAAAAAAAAAAATAACTAAAAGTAAAAAAAAAAAAAAAGAAAAGAACAAGAAAAACGTAAGAGAAGTTTCCGATTTTGCGTCTGGTAAACTCGGAAAAAGGGATTTAACGCGTTTACGACTACATCCAAGGTCCTCGTTACGATGAAAATAAACTTCTCGGTTACTTTCGAAGGAACTCTGTTCTCTCTCTTTCTCTTCCTGGCCGAAAAATCGCTCGCAAGGCTCGCTTTCCACGAGCGCAACGGTGTTATTGCCTTCCACCCTTTTTAAGGAGCAGCACGCCATTTCTTTTAGCGATAAAGTCCTAATTTCACTCGTAAAGGTAGAACGATATCGCGTTCCTAGTTATTAGTATTAGACCCTTGGGGAGGCCACCTCCTCCTCCTCCTCCTCCTCCTCCTACTCCTCCTCCTCATCCTCTAAACGAAACGATT
>OU964964.1:10260109-10265109 GCA_918808275.2 Dolichovespula sylvestris
GCCACGTGATTAACCTAGCACAGGCCACGGGTAACAATTACGGAAACCTCGAAGAGATCCCGAAAGCGAAAGAGAATGAGAGAGAGAGAGAGAGAGAGACGGAGATAGACTGACTCGGTTAACACCGTCGAGTGAGAGCTTGATTACATCGCCCTGCGATATTTCACGTCACTTCCGGACTCGCACATCTCTTCCAAGGGTGAGTGGCGTTATGAGACTTCATTTCGTGGGAAGAAGAAGAAGAGAGAGTGAGAGAGAGAGAGAGAGAGAGAGAGAGAAAGATAAATGAGCTTTACAAAGAGAAAGAGAGAGAGAGAGAGAGAGAGAGAGAGAGAGAGAAGGACTGGAGGAATATTCGTCTTAGAATTAATTTCAATTGGATTACCGTGAATATTGTCAGTGCTTACGTCGTGAACTCGCATTCCGCTTATACTAGAGTTAAACGAGCCGATGGTATCAACTTGAACGCGTTCTCGCGTGTTATTCGACGATAATTGCTCGAATGGAAAGATAAAAGAGATTAGTTAGACCGGGGAAAATTGAGAGAGAGAGAGAGAGAGAGAGAGAGAGAGAGAAAGCTTATATCGACAACGTTTGATATATCGATTCTTTAAAATTCAAGAAAAATTTTAAAATTCAGGACACGGGGATAGGATACTTGCTTTCTCTTAAGAAAAAAAAAAAATAAAATAAAATAAAATAAATAAATAAATAAATAAAAAGAAAAAAGAAAATTTATTCGCTACACAATAAACATATATATATATATAAGATAATAACTCGGATACAACGGGGGAGGAGAAGAAGTTCGAGTCGGGGACCTTCGAAAAAAAAAGAAAAGAAAAGAAAAGACAAAGTTAATCGCCAAAGTATCGCCTCAACTTTTCGATTGGAGTAATGGTAGACATGTCGCGAGATTGACGCGTAGTAAGAGGAACGAGGACTGATAATAAGAAAGATCGGCATAACTAAAGAATAAGAATAAGAATAAGAAGAAGAAGCATCAGAAGTAGCGGAAGAAGCAGAATAACCACCTCCACCACCACCACCTCCACCATCACCAGCAGCAGCAGCAGCAGCAGTAGCATCGGAAGAAGAAGGAAAAGAGGAAGAGAGAAAAGGGGGCTGAAGAGTGGGGGACTTGGAAAAAAGAGGGAAGGGAGAGAACAAAAAAGAAAAAGAAGAAAAAAGAAAGAAGAAAGAAAGAAAGAAAGAAAGAAAGATGATGGAAGGAGGAGTGTGGCGCTGATGGTCGGTGGGATTTCCTCTCGTTAGTCTCGAACAATGTCGAAGTCGCATCCGCGCGAGAATTCCGCGGCCCCGAGGCTCTTTTCTCGACAATGACGAAAAGCTGGACTCTCACTCTCTCTCTCTCTCTCTCTCTCTCTCTCTCTCTCTATAACCTCTCTACCCTCTCCCCCGACTCTCTCTCTCTCTCTCTCTCTCTCATTCTCCGTTCGACTTTCTTTCGCACCGACGGCCCTTTCTCGATACGCGACAGAACCCACCCACCCACCCACCCACCCACCCACCCACCCATCAGTAATGCCTTAAGAAAGGAAGAAGGTGGCCAAGAGCAACGCGTTTTCCACGCGGACGGACGTCATCTCTTTTCTTCTCTCTCTATCTCTCTAGGATATATGGGAGAAAGAGCGAGATAGAAATAGAGAGAAACTCTCCTTCTTCTCCTCCTCTTCCTCAAACTCCTCCTCCGCTACTATTTCTTCCTCTTACTCTTCTTCTTCTTCTTCTTCTTCTTCTTCTTCTCCTACTTGATACAAGGCTCATTGTTGCCAGTGCCGCGAATCCATTGTACAGGAGTTTCGACGAAGTTCGCCAATTTGCGTTTTTCTTTCGTTCAATGCGACAAAGAGTCTTCTCGAGGAACGAAGGAACGAAGGACGTCACCCTATAATATCTCTCTCTCTCTCTCTCTCTCTCTCTCTCTCTCTTTTCTTTCTTACAAACACGCATACAGATAGACAGATAGATAGATAGATAGAAGGATAGATAGATAGATAGATATATGGATGGATGGATGGATGGATAGAGAGAAAATGAGAGATAAAGATAGAGATAGATAGATACAGAGAGAGAGAGAGAGAGAGAGAGAGAGAGAGAGAAAACGTAGACACGTCGCTTCATCTTCGTCCCTTACCTTTTTCATGGTAAAAGTTAAGGGTGGGATTCTTTTATGCAGATCCGTCGCCGCGTAAAGAAAGTTAAAAGGAAACCAAAGATGCTTTTGCCGCTATTGCTGCTACTGGTGGTTACCGTTGCTATTGAACGAGTGGAACGGCGACAATGACGATGACGATATGACGATGACGACAACGACGATTATGATAATTAACAATAATAATAATGATAATAATAACATGAACAACAACGATCAACTTTGTCATCATTGCGCATTATCACGATAATGCGACAGAGAATGTGTCGGATAACGCGAGGAAAAGAGCTAATGAAATTTCGAGAGGTCCATTGGTTTATAGTGATCGCGATTTGTTTTGTCATATAATTATTCCTATCGTATTACTATTCGTTTATTTTCTTCTTTTTCTTTTTCTCTTTCTTTTTCTTTTAATTTTATTTCTCGTCATATAAAATTATTCCTATCGTATTACTATTCGTTTATTTTTATTATTTATTTTTTATTTCGACGCAACGATACACTCGTGAGTTGTATATAGAAAGAGAGAAAGATAGATAGATAGATAGATAGAGAGAGAGAGAGAGAGAGAGAGAGAGAGGGTGAGAGAGTAACACGAATATGCTCGAGGGGGTCAAACGTTAAGCGTAGCTGAAATCCGAAACGGGACGTTCGAAAAAGGGACACGTGACGGATAAGGGTCGGCGGAGGATGAGTGAGTGGGTGGGCTGGGTTAAAGGGGGTTGAAACGAGGAAGAAGGGCAAACGATGAAAATAGAAAGAAAGAAAGAACGAACGAATGAAAGAAAGGAAAGAAGGAAGTAAGGAAGGAGGAGCACGGAGTGCTTCTGAAGCCTCCGGCGATCGAAAAGTTTTGTTGAAAATTCGAGCGACGTTGACACGGCCACGAGGAGGTGGGAGGGGGGGGGGATGATTTTCGACGCCTTCGGACACCTGAGAATCTCGATCGGGAATCCGTCTCGAGATGAAAACTCCTTAAGATTTCGAGGAAAAGGGACTATATATATATATATATATATATATATATATACTCGAAATAATCTCTCCTTAAGAGCGATCTCTCTCCTAACTACGTACGTACGTCGTCCTTCGGATTTTATTATCCTGGAATCTCGTGGCTCTTTTCTTCCCCTACCTTTCTTTCCTTCCTTCTTTTTTCTTTTTTATTTATTTATTTATTTATTTAGTTATTTTTTTGAAAGAGACAAATAATACTTCACGATCTAGAGGATCTAAGAAGTACCTTTATTTCTTTTTTTTTCTAACGAGAAATCATTGCAATGAATTTACACGAGAGTACAATCTCATAATTATTAATAAATACTCCGTATATATAATCATATAAATATATTGTTTTTACAGACTGACCCGAAAGTCCTTAGGCGCTTTTTTTTTTTTTTTTTTTTTTTTTTTTTTTTTCATATCATTCACTCCTCCTCGACAGGAAAGAAAAAATTCCTAGGTTCGTGCCATTTCGAAGATAAAACGAAGAGAAAGTTAGCCGGAAAAGTCACGGAGAGGAGTAATTGATTTTTCTTTTGCTTTTTTCCTTAATCACCCTTTGACCCGCTATTAAAAACGTCGACCACGGTCACTTAGTCGGTCAGAATAATATGAAATACCGGCATGCATCGAGACGAGAGAAAATTCGTTCGTTCTTAAGAACGTTATGTAAATCCAATTGCATAGATATAATGCGGATTTGTTCGAGATAGATAGAGAGAGAGAGAGAGAGAAAGAAAAAGAAAAAGAAAAGAGGGGGAAAAAAACGACAAAAAGTAAAAAAAAAAAACAAACAAAAAAAAAAAGGAAGAAAATTATGCCTAACGCGCGACATCGGATTTTGTTCCCATTTTCACAAATAAAGTGTTGTGATCGGCAAACGAATAAAAAAACGAATAATAGTCGGCGCATAGACTTAATCGGCCGTAATGAACTCGCATCGATCAACGCGCGACGATTTAATGGCTCGCTTTGCCTCTCCCCCCTGTCACCACCCCCATCCCCTCGCGTCCCACCACCACCACCACCACCACCACCCCCTTCCGTTTCTCTCCAACTATATCGCTTATATAGGTACGTTGTGTGCCTGATACCGTTGAATATATACCATTTGAAAGGTTTCGAAGGGGGAGCGTGAATTAAATGCCCGAACGTTTTATCGTAGAAAATCGAATGAATATCTTCCCACGAACTTTTCCATCGAGGTACTACTACGACCACCTTCCACCCCACCTGCAGTCACCACCTCCAATAAGACCAAGAGACCAATACCAATACCAATACCAATATCACCACCACAACCAGTACCAGTACCATACCAATACCGAAACCGTCACTACCGTCGCCACCCTTTTCTTCCTCCTCCTCCTCCTCCTCCCTTCTTCTCCTCGAACGGTCTCTATGAAAGGCACAAAAGTTCTCTCACCCCGCTCGTTAGGAGTAAATTTTTATACATACAAGAGAGGAAGGAAGAAAGAAAGAAAGAAAGAAAGAAAGAAAGGAAGAGAGAGAGAGAGAGAGAGAGAGAGAGAGTTTGAGGCGAATCAGGTCAGCTTTCTTTACCATTTTTATGGGATATCTTTTCTAAAGGGGAGAGAAACGACAAAGGATCTCGAAGGATGAGAGAAAGAAAGAACGAGCGAGAGAGAGAGAGAGAGAGAGAGAGAGAGAGAGAGGGTAAGAGAACGGAAAGAAGGTGGTGTGGTAGGTACTGTGGTGGCTCTTGCAGCGTGCTAGAGCCTAGCGTCTCGAGAGGCTGCGGACTTAAAGCCTCTTCGCAGTCGGTCACAATGCTCCCGCATATATATATATATATATATAT
>OU964964.1:10270109-10282609 GCA_918808275.2 Dolichovespula sylvestris
ATCTATCTATCTATCTTTCTCAAATGAATTTTCTATCATTACCATTGCGATCGTCGGCTACTTTATCGTATTGTTAATGGACGAAGTAAGTAAGAAAAGGAAAAAGAAAGAGTGAGAGAGAGAGAGAGAGAGAGAGAGAAATAGAGAGAGAGAGAAATTATAAAAAGTAAATTATCCGTGTTAATTTGACATAAATTAAGAGTCAGTTTAAAAATTACGTTCCATCCAACTTTCTCTCTCTCTCTCTCTCTTTGCGTCTCCCCGTATCGTTGGACGGAATAAACCAAAATGCGAATAAGGAAAATCCAAGAGAAAAGGACGTTGATCCTAGGCAGAGTAGGGTAGGTCGCCCAAGCGCATTTTGGTGGGTCGAATCCTCTTTCTCTCTCTCTGTACCGCAAGACGTTACACACACACACACACACCCACACACCCACACACATACACACTATACTATGCTAATTAGCCGGTAGAAACTTGCCTAGCGAATAGTACCGGGTTCGCGGCGAACTATGCCCGCATGCCCCTTGGGTACCAAATACCAGCACCAGGGAGGTTGGCTATGGCGGTGCCGACATTACTAAAATGTCAGAGAATGTCACCCATCTCATAATCTATGTCCCACGACCTTCTCCCCCGTTCCCGCTCCTCGGGGATCTCTCTCATCCTCCTCATCCTCTTCTTTCTCATCTCTCTCTCTCTCTCTCTCTCTCTCTCTCTCTCTCTCTCTTTCTCTGTCGTTCCGCTCGATCCCACCCTTCTTCTTTCCCCTCACCTCCTCCTCCTCCTCCCCCTCTCGCACTCTAACATCCCACCCGCAAGCCACTCCTATCCGCATTCTCGCGAGAAATTAATTTGGCCCTATTAAAATGATCACTTCTGGATTTAAGTTACGATCACCGTACTACCTGCTCTCTCTCTCTCTCTCTCTCTCTCTCTCTCTCTCTTTCTGCATTTTATCTCCGTCTACTTCTTCCTCTACCTCTCCTATATTCTCACTCTCTTATATGGATATATACCTGCTGCATATAAGAGAGAAATATCAAATCTCACACTCCCCCCACCCCTCCCCCTTCTCTCTCTCTCTCTCTCTCTCTCTCTCTCTCTCTCTCTCTCGCTCGCTCGCTCGCTGGCTCGTTCGTTCGTTCGTTCGTTCGTTCTTAGCAACCACTCCGTTCCTCCACCCTTTCTACGTACATATATATGCACTTATATGCAGAGAGAGAGAGAGAGAGAGAGAGAGAAACTTTTCTGGTGCAAAGGCATCTCTCTCTATATCTCTTTCTCTTTCTCTCACTCTCGACTTCATTCGTTCTCCTCGTCCTCGTCGTCGTCCTCGTCATAGTCGACATCGTCGTCGTCGTCGTCGTCGACTTCTCGAGGGAAGAGAATCTCGCATGAATGGAACGTATGCGGGGAAATAGTGTTGATACAGAAATGGTAGAAAGAAAAATGGAGGGTGGAGGAAGGGGCGGAGGGGCCGGGTGGGTGGGTGGGTGGGTGGTTGGCTGGGTGGGGTGGAAAGGAAGTTTAATTTCATTTGCGAAGCGTATTGATGCGCGTTTTAACAATAAAATATATATAACGCGATTCCGACGTATGAATTTCGACGATTCATCGATATGACATATGTGGTCTTGCGATGAAAGATCGTCAAAAAAAGAAAGAAAAAAAAAAAAAAAGAAAAATTTAAACAAGGAAGAAAGAATAAGAATAAGAAATTAAGGAATCGAATAAAGTCGACTTAACGGTTTGCCGAGTTGAAACGAAAATTAATTGATTTTTTCAAAAAAAAAAAAAGAGAGAGAGAGAGAGAGAGAGAAAGAAAAAAACATTATCCGACTATATGGAGCGTCGGCAAGAAGAGAAAGTGGCTGAGAGTTGGTGGTAAAGGGCGGGAGGGGGTGGGGGTAGGGAGAGGGAAGGATTTTTCACGCTTAACGCGATAATAATGCGAATGAAATTTTCGTTATCGTCGCGTACGATCGTCGTATCGTCGACCGTAGGAAGGATAATTGGTAACGGGGTTGCGAGGACAGAGAGAGAGAGAGAGAGAGAGAGAGAGAGAGAGAGAGAGAGAAAGAGAGAGATGAGCGCATCGAAGTGCGCGTACGCGCGCGATATGCTTTCTAATATTTGCACGCTTTGATTGGAATTTGCCCAGACGACGTTCAAATTAATTACATACTTTTTGCGCCCTTCCCGCATCAACTTGGGCAAATTCGTGAGAGAGAAAGAGAGAGAGAGAGAGAGAGAGAGAGAGAGAGCCGACGAGACCGATTGATATTAACGCGCTCGATCGTTTCGCGCGTAACTACGACGACGGTGAGAAATATTTTATTTATCTAGGTTGCGTCTATTAAAAAAAAAAAAAAAAAAAAAGTAAGAAAGAGAGAGAGAGAGAGAGAGAGAGAGAGAAAGCAAAAAAATTAATCATAATCCAAGAGCGGAGGGAAAAGAAATGAGGAAAGAAAAAGGGAAAGGAAAAAATGGGGCGGCGAGGAGGAAAGAGGGAAGAAGGAAAAAGAAAAAAAAAAGAATTTAATGTCGAAATACTTGTACGAATACTTGGACGAATTTTTAACGAGTCGAATAAGGAAAGATAAATTTTCCGTCTCTCTCTCTCTCTCTCTCTCTCTCTCTCTGTTGCTCGTTCGTTCGTTCGTTCGTTCGTTCGTTCGCTCGTTCGTTCGTTCGTAGCACTCATTCATTCACTCGCTCGCTCCACTCACTCACTCACTCACTCACTCACTCACTTACTCTTTCGGTACGTCAATCACAGAGAGAAACGTACACGTTGAATTTTCCTTGCCTACGAGGCACGTAAAGTTACCACTTGGAGTTCTCTCGAAATTAATTAAAATTTAGAAACCCGTTGCGCCAAATACCGTATCGCCTTTTGCACGTTCTTTCAAGATAGAACGAGAGCTATGCGGAAAAAGAAAGAGAGAGAGAGAGAGAGAGAGAGAGAGAGAGAGAGAGAGAAAGAAAGAAAGGGAAAGAAAACAGAGAAAAAGAGAGGAGAAAAGAGAGAGAGAGAGAGAGAGAGAGAGATAAAAGTGAGAAAGAGGGCGACAGAAAAGATCCTCTTTTCCGCGAGATTTTGTCGGCAATAATCGCTAATTACGCACCATCGAGTCGGCACTAATTAACTCGAGGCGCACACTTTAATTAGACGCACGTGCCTCGTCCATTGCTACCATTCTCTCTCTCTCTCTCTCTCGTTCTCTCTGTCTTTCTCTTTCTCAGTATACTTTCGTGCATGAAATTCCGTGTCGCGGAAGCGGAAACTTCCTTCTCAATGAGACGTCTCTCTCTCTCTCTCTCTCTCTCTCTCTCTCTCTCTCTCGCTCGTACGACCGCGAAAAGGACAGCCTTTCGTTTTTCAAGCCTCGAATCGATTGTATCGACTTTCCTTCTCGTATATTCCTTTTAAGAGCGTACGAGTGAGCAAAAGAGAGAGAGAGAGAGAGAGAGAGAGAGAGAGAGAGAGAGAAATAGAGAAAAGTGTGTCGAGGAAACGTAATGCGGTCGAGACATATTTAGAAATGGCTGATCATCTCGTTATCTCGAGTATGTCTCCCTCGTTGTGCTCTTGATACTCCTTAATTAAAAATAGCTGATGAAAAGGAGAGAGAGAAAGAGAGAGAGAGAGAGAGAGAGAGAGAGAGAGAGAGAGAGAAAATTCTCGTTTGACTTGATAGCAACCTCGTTCGGAATTACTATATTCATTTGGAATAGTTTTTTCTTCTCTCTCCCTCTCTCTCTCTTTGTCTTACGACGATACGACAAACGAGTATGAGAAATTCTTATCCGACATAATAATAATAATAATAATAATATTAATAATAATGATAACATAATCGCGCAAGTATGTATCGTACTTACATAAATATTTTCCTTTTTTCTTTTTTTTTTTTTTTGTTAAAATGAATCGATGAATTTAGATATATGAAAACGAATTAAAAGAAAAATCAATCATACATACATCCATACATATTACACATACATACATACATACATACATACATACATTAATACATACGTAGAAACGTACGTATTCCCACATATATGTACATAGAATACGTACGTACTATCGGGTATATAAACACGTTTTGTCGGATGATCAACGCCGCGACAATGCCGTGCATACCACTACGTGGATGCACGGGGATATGCACTCCACACGACACACATACGTGATGCACCCACATACGTCAATAAACACGTACATATGTAGTAGGATATATATTACGTGTTGCTTCGCGTATAATGCTCGCTAGGCATTATGCGAACGATGAACGATGACTCGAACGCGTTTCACCATTCGTGCCGTGACATATCGCATCGCGTCGCGTCGCATCACGTCGCACCTTCCGTCATTCTCGATGATGTATGAAGTAGGCTCGCACACTCCTATGTGCTTTCTTAAGGGCTTACCCACCCACCCACCCGCCCACCCTCCTTACTCTCCCACGTATCTGAGACATCGTTGGAAGAGATAGAGACGGAGATATGGATAGATAGATAGATAGATAGATAGAGACAGAAATAGAGTTAGAGATAGGGATAGAGAGATGAAGAGGCGTTCACGTACCTCTAATATCGCTCAGACTTTTCTCTCTCTTTCTCTCTCTCTCTCTCACTCTCTCTCTCTGCAAGGGATGATAACCGTTATACCGAATGGATATGAGTAAACACTAGGAGATAGCCAGCCGAAATGCTCACTCCGTTGGAAATTTCAACATTTTTAAACGCTCTCGGAAAGGAGAAAACGGTACTCCGAATGAGTTTTCTGAAAAACCTGCTCCTCCCCTGCCCCTCTCCAACCCCATAAGTATGAGCGAGAGAAAAAGAAGAGAGTAGAGAGAGAGAGAGAGAGAGAGTATTCGTTCGTTGGGATAAATATCTCGAGAGAGACTCTATTTACCCTACTCTATTACTATTTATGATAGGATACTTATATGAACTCTTGCCAAGAGATAACTTTTTTTATTTCCCTCCCTCCGCCCCCCACTTAAATTGGAATATTTGAAACAAAGAAATTTTGACGACCACGCGATGGTCTCCCTCCGCTGGCCCTTCCACCGAAAAGAAAAAAAAAAAAAAAAAAGAAAGAAAAGAAAAAAAAAAAGAAAAAGAAAAAAAGAAAAAGAGGAGAAAAAAGTCAGCGTTAAAGGTGGATTCCTCGTATACCTTTGTAAATCTCAAAAATACTTCGTTGACCGCAAAATGGTCGTTGCCACACGTAACACCGACGATCTCTTTTATCCGGCTAAAGACCAGTCACGAAACGTGCTTATCTTTTCGGTAGCATAATCCAAAGAGGAGGAAAAAATAGTAGAAGAAGAAGAAGAAGAAGTTAAAGAAGAAGAAGAAGAAGAAGAAAACGCGACGATACGTGCTCGTTGAACGGGAGGACATTAGCGATATATATATATATAAAAAAAGAAAAAAAAAAAAAAGAAAACGTTGGATAAATAATCCTTCCGACGGATTCGTGGGTTTATAAAACGCAAAGAGATGGCAGAAAAAAAGAGAGAGAGAGAGAGAGAGAGAGAGAGAGAGAGAGAGAGAGAGGGCGGCAGAGAGACGAGGAGGAAGGGAGTGTTGAGAGGGGTGGGGTGGGGTGAGGGGAGAGAACCGCTACGATTACCCTGCGTGGTTTCATCTTCATTTCTTTTTCTTTTTTTTTTTTTTTTTTTTTTTTTTTTACGCACGTCAAAGATACGAAAGCATCGTGAAAAGGACGTCTCTGCACCGAAAGGAAAGGAGTACTTGAAGAGAAAAAGAGAGAGAGAGAGGAGGAGGGGGAGAGGGTAAAGGGGGTTGGTTTCTTGCTGCAGGATGTCGGTGTGAAAGGAGGGTAGCAAAGAAAGTCGATCTCGATTTTCCGACAGGGCTGACAAAATATTTGCAAGCTTTTCACCTCTTTCTCTCTCTCTCTCTCTCTCTCTCTCTCTGTCATCGTTCCTGTCTCTAACCATCACGCATTTTCTCGTTTCTCGATATCGACGACCATATTCCTTTTCCTTTTCAGTCTCCGCGTCTCTCTCTTTCTTTTACATCTATCCGACTCTCCTTTTCTTGCATTCGAAAGTTTTCGCTGCCCAAAGCGACTTCCTCTCTCTCTCTCTCTCTCTCTCTCTCTCTCTCTCTTTATAGAGAACAGAGGCCCTACCAACCATTTTCCCCTTTCCCCCCTCAATCCTTTCTCATTTTAACCACGCTCTTTTTCTTTCCAATGCCTTTACATTTTTTCTTCTACTCATATACCTCTCTCTCTCTCTCTCTCTCTCTCTCTCTCTCTCTCTCTCTCTTTCTTTCTTTTGTCTTTTATTTTTTACCCGTTATGCATCGAGGAAATATGAATCCTTCGTTTCGTCCGCATTGTCTAGGATCTCTGTTTGCTCATCCCCTTCTCCCTTCAACCCTCTCATTCTCATTCTCTCTCTCTCTCTCTCTCTCTCTCTCTCTCTCTCTCTCTCTCTGACTCTCTCAGACTGTGTACATGTATATATATATCTCTATATGCATGTGTACGCGTACGTGCTCGTGCGTCACGTACAGCGACCAAATGTGCGTACGTACGTACGTACATATATATATATATATACACACACACACACACATATGCGTGCATACATACATACATACATACATACACATACACATATATATATATATATATGTGCATGATGTATGTATGTATGTATGTATGTATGTATGTATGTCCTAGGTACGAGCAGACGATGTGACAAAGATCGATCGACAGCTCTCTCCGACCTCCGGGAAAGGCAAAAAGGAGGAAAGGGGGAGGGTGGTGGCGAGGGGAGGGGGTGGAAGAGCCTGACCGAATGGTCAAACGAATGCGCGCGCGCGTCGGACTACGCGAAATGCGGGATACGCGTTAGCGTATAGGAGAGAACGCATTGGATTTTTATTTTGAATTCTGACCGAGAATCCGATAGGATTCGATGGACGTTGCTACGCGTTCACCCTTCTCCCCCGCTACCTCGTCACCAATCCCCGCGCTCACTCAAACGCTCATACGCGTTCCCTCTTCGGTAGAGTTTCGATTTCATTAAATCACCGGACACCTTCTTTACTTCGATAATCATTATCCACGTTCTCTCGTCCGATCGAAAATGATTTTGAATAGGTTTTTTATTTCATCTCACTTTTTTTCTATCTTTTATATATATTCTTTTATATATATATATATATATATATATATATATATATATATATGTGTCAAATAAAATTCTTCAAAAAAAAAAAAGTTGTTGAAAGAATCGAACGCCTGTTCTTTTTTTTTTTTTTTTAAATTTATCGATCGAATCCACATCTCTCTCTCTCTCTCTCTCTCTCTCTCTCTCTTTCTCAAAACGTTAATTACCCATCGTTTGCAGATCGGACAGATAAATCTTTATTATAATACGGATTTCGTTTCTCTTATTTCAAGTTTAGAAAAAGCTTCGATCTTATCAGATCAATTGCTATTCATTGAATAATAATTTGGCTTGTATCGTAAAAAAAAAAAAAAAGAAAAAACCGATTGTCTATTTTGTCTCGTTAGGATTTTCGTTTCGTTGATAAAAGATCGATCAGAGAGAAAGGGTAATCTAATAACTAATATCTCGATTTGTCTAACGTTGAGACAATCTCCCTCTCTCTGCGTGTGTCAGGGTTTTCACCTTTTCCTCTAGGAGGTGTTAGCTATCTCGGCCAATGTACTACATACTACAGAGAGGCTTTCTTCCCTTCCTATGCTCCTTCAACTACTACTACTAATACTACTACTACTACTACTACTACTACTACTACTACTTCCTCCTTCTCTTTCTCTTTCTCTTTCTCTTTTACCACCTTCTTCTACTCCTCCTCCTCTTCCTCCTTTCTCACTTCTTGAGTCTTCACATTGTACCTATACCATGGAACGACGAGGCTCCCAGTACTCCGTTGTGTTCGTAAAACAGCCACTTTTCCACCCTGTACTCTCGGAGAGCCCTCGAGGTTTCTTTGTTCGATTTCGAAGTACCGTTCCATCCGTTCTCTCTCTCTCTCTCTCTCTCTCTCTGTCTCTCTCTCTCGTACCATCCCCTCACGCTTTTTCCAAAGATGTCTACGATAGAGAGAAAGATAAAGAGAAAGATAGATAGATAGATAGACAGATAGATAGATAGAGAGAGAGAGAGAGAGAGGGAAATGCCAGAGAGGATCGTTCGATCGAGTATCGATTGCGTTCGATTTAAAACCGGTACAATTAGGATACATTGAAAGTTATTAGAGGGGTCAACGAAAAAATAAAAAAATAACAAATAAATAGAAGAGAAAAATAATAACACGAGCACGGTCACACGGTTTACACGGTAGATCGCAAAAGCACTCTCTCTCTCTTTCTCTCTCTCAAAAAAAAAAAAAAAAAAAAAGATATTCACGAGAAAAGGATCGTCCCCGATCGAGTGAAGGACACCGGTCGAAAGTTCATTTAAACGACGGATGTAATGAACTTTGAAAGTTGAATTCGAGTAGTAGCAACTTGATTGATTTGGTTATATTCTTTAATGTCGTGGATCGAAAAGGCGTTTGAAAGAACGACTTTTTCTGAGAGGGTAAGTCGTCGTAGCAGTCGTCGTAGTCTTGGGATGAGGGGGGGTAGGGGTAGGGGGTAGGGGGGTAGGGAGGTGAGAGAGGACGGGGTTGGAGGGGAACGGAAAGAAGGCGGAAACGCAAACAAGAGAATTAACCGACGTCGCGGCGGAGAGTTAATTGGGCGTAAAGTTCAAAGAGGACAAGAGTGCCGTAGAAGTGACTATCCCCTCCCCACCCACCTCCCATCCCCCCGTCCGTCCATCACACCACCCTTTTCTCCGTTTTATTCGACGAAAGGCATCCTTCTTTTCCTTCTTTTTTTCCTTTCTCTCTCTCTCTCTCTCTCTCTCTTTCGTCTTTTTCCTTTTCCTACCTTTCCCTTTTTTCTTCTTCCTCTACCTTCACCTCTTCTTCTTCTTCTTCTTTTTTTTCCCTCGAAAACCTTTTTAGAACCTCTTCTCCGGATTGAATAGAGACAAGGGAACAATTACCAGGACCGTGTTACCCTAATCCGAAAATCCTGTTACTCCGCGATCCGCTCTCGACTCCTTCGTGTCCCTCTCCCTCTCCTCTCTTCCTTCTCTCTCTCTCTCTCTCTCTCTCTCTCTCTCTCTCTCTCTCTCTCTCTCTCTATCTATCTATCTATCTATCTCTATCTCTCTCGCTCTCCTTTTCCCAATCCACCCCAACCCACCTCGCGCTACAACCTACCTATCCTCCTTCATCTTGGATTTTCTTGATTCATCCTCATGGAAGTAAATTTTCACGTAGATGCGTCCTCGCATACGCTCTGTCCTTCACTTTCGTTCTAACCGAATACGCCACCCTTCACCCACCCATCCACCCCTTCACACATCCGTCCCCCAATCGTCCCGACCCTCGGCTCGTCGTATTACACGTTCGTAAAAATTCAAAATCCTAGAGAACGTTTCGTTATATATCAAACATCATCGCTAATAGAGATCTCTTAGTAGTTAATCTTGTAAAATTCATCTCGTTCATATTTTGATTTATTTCGATTGTTTATTTATTTTAAGAAAATTTCATAGAGACTATCGAGGACTATAAAGACGATAGTTGTGTGCGTGTGCGCGTAATAATAATAATAATAATAATAATAATAATAATAATAATAATAATAATAATAATAATAATATATATATATATATATCGTAAAACGACGAAGTAAGGGAGACGACGGTTTGGAAAGACGCTCGAGGAAAGAATTCGAAATATTCCGTTAGAGGAGTTTCCCGAGTAATCCAATTTTGTAATCCCATAAGAACGCGCGTCGGGGCGTGCGTGCGCGCGCGCGCGCGCGCGCGGCCGTTACTTTGAAAGCGGTTAGCGTTTTAACGAATGCTCTCTATGCGCGTCGCCTTTACCCAACCCTTCGTCGTCTCCACGACCTGAATAACGGACTTTGTAAAAGATCTTAACAATAAATGAATTCCGTTGTGCGGCTGGAGGGAGCGGAGGGGCGGGGCGGGGAGGGGTGGGGAGGGGAGGGGAGGGGCGGTGAAATTCTATGAAAACGATCGTGAAATAGATAAAGAGGAATGAGCGGAAGGAGGAGATGAGGAGCGGGTGGTAGGTCACACAGAAAAAGAGAGAGAGAGAGAGAGAGAGAGAGAGAGAGAGATTTTGAAAGGAATTCAAAGTTTGAAGTAGCTAAAAGATATTATTTTGCGGCAGAAGTACCGAACTATATAAGTACTTACTGCAGTCTCAGTCTCTCATTTTCTCTCAGTCTTTCTCTCTTTCTCTCATTCTCCCTTTCTCATTGGAACGTACTGGAACTTGGGTTACCGCAACGCTTAATTAACTCGAGCAAAGGCCCACTGACCGTTCAAGCCCACCTTGGCCAAATTAACGCCGAATTTAATGGGTGCACGGTTTTCTACGGCCGAAAGAATGAGAGAATAAGAGAATGGATTGAGGAGGTAGCGGTGGGTGGGTGGCTGGGTGGGTGGGTGGCTTGGAGAGGAAGGGTAGAGGATCGAGGTTGGGTTGGTTGGTGGCCTCGAGGGCCAGGGCGCCATTGTTTGTCATTTAAAGCACGGAAGATGCCGGGCGTTAGCGAGGAGGAGACGGAGGAAGGAAGAAATAGCGCGAAAAAAGTGTGTGAGAGAGAGAGAGAGAGAGAGAGAGAGAGAGTGAAGGACGGGGAAGGGTGAGCGATATGGAGTAATGGCTTTTAAGTTTGAAATCGTTCACCTCTCTCTCTCTCTCTCTCTCTCTCTCTCTCTCTCTCTCTCTCTCTCTCTCGGTCTCTCCTTTTCCAGGCTATGCTCCTCTTCCAAGAGAGCAAAGCAGTGGCGCTTTTCTCTCACTAACGTTGGGGCGCGTTGAGCGCGTCATGGAAAGATCATTACGATATCGCTGCCTCGGAGGCTGCACTCGGTCGGTAGGGTAGAGATAGAAGGGAAAGAGAGAGAGGGAGAGAGAGAGAGAGAGAGAGAGAGAGAGAGAGAGATGAGGGTGGTGGTGATGGTGGTGGTGGTGGTGGTGGTGGTGGTGGTGGTGGTAGGCGTTCGGTTAGCGCCGGCGCTAAGCTCCCTTCGTCGGCTTTGGACCCGGACGTTTGCATTTCGTCCTGGCAAGAGAGGCAGGATGGGTAGTAGGAGTAAAAGGGAGAGACAGAGATAGAGATAGAGAGAGAGAGGAAGGAAGATAGAGAGACGGGTGCAGACTAGGAGAGAGAGAGAGAGAGAGAGGGAGAGGGGGCGAGGTTGGCCAAGGCTCGAAGGCAGAAGGACAGAGAGCTGCCCGAGGCCATCGCTAACGACGCCATTGTCAGCCGCCTGGCTATTGTGCGAAGCGTTCTGTACGTAGGCGCCGCCGACTCCTGGCCCGGGATCGCGTGGCTTCTCCTTTCTTTCTCTCTCTCTCTCTCTCTCTCTCTCTCTCTCTCTCTCTCTCTCTCTCTCTCTCTCTCTCTCATTCGATGCTCGGGATATATTTCGGAGACAGCGAATAAAACAAATCGATGATGAGAGGAGGAGGAGGAGGAGGAGGAGGACGGTGAAGACGAGAGACGCGCTGCCACCCCCTCCCTCCCCTCCACCCCCCAACCCCAACCCCCATCGATCGATCGACGTTATTTCTCTCATCCGTATTCACGATCTTCCATCTGTAACAGCGGCTCTCAAACTTATACTTTTCTATTTCATACGCTACCTTCGTTCGTTCGTTCGTTCGTTCGTTCGTTCTTTGGTTCGATCTTCATTTACCCTCTTCCCTTATTCTTTCTTTTTCTTTTTTTTTGTAGTACGATAATCCAACGATAATAACTACTTCGTACTTATGAATTTTATTAATTCTGCCCTCCTCCGAAATTCTTCAAAAATCTTCAAAATTCTCTGACGATAATCACCGATACTAACCCCATCCCCAACCCCTTCCTCCCTCCTCCTACTCCGCGGCAATATCATCGCGTCCACGATATTCGAGTTAATTTCGAACCTAACTCATATTATATTTTGCGGTATGTAAAAAGGTTGAAAAAACGAGAGGGTGGTAGGGAGAGAGAGAGAGAGAGAGAGTGAGAGAGAAAAAAAGAGAAAATTCTGATCTTGGCAGGATCGGCTGAATTTTCATGACTTTACCTCGGATGCGCGCTTATGATTAAATCATAGAGACGGATTATACACGCTGAGGTATGAATGACGATGAAGCCGGGTGCAGCGCTACCAACGACATCGGTGGCTACACGCGCGTCACGCCAACGATATTATCGTCGACGTCGGCTTTCCTCTTTCCCTACCTCCTTCATCCTCTTACCCTCTCACCCTCTCAATCTCTATCTATCTATCCCTCTCTCTCTCTCTCTCTCTCTCTCTCTCTCTCTCTCTCTCTCTCTCTCTCACTGTATGGTTCCATAGGTCGGACAACGAATTCTCTCC
>OU964964.1:10287609-10320109 GCA_918808275.2 Dolichovespula sylvestris
AAATAATAATTGTCTTAATTACAATTTTTAATTTTTACGATCGAGCGCGATCTCGAAATTCGTATTATTTTAATCTTATTATTATATTATCGATCGTTTCGGTATCTAATTATATCTAATATCTCATGCATCGAATGCATACGCGCGCCACTTATATATATAAATAAATAAATAAATAAATAAATATATATATATATATATATATATATACCATGAAAATCGTACGTTATATACGGTTCGAAGTGGAAGAGGAAAATAAATAAATAATTCGAAATAATAAAAAAAAAAGAAGCGAACGATAAAAAAAGGAATGAAAGCAAAACATAAAAAGGTGGTAGGTAGATAAGAGTGAAAGAAAAAAAAGAAAAGTAGCTTTGAGGCGACCTCGATACTATTAATGGCAGGAGAGACACGTCGTCATCTCCTCGTAGTCGTCGTAGTCGTAGTTATAGTCGTAGCTGTGTAGTCGTAGTCGTAGTCGTTTAAAATATACCAATTTGTAAACAAGCTTTTTCGCGATACGCTCGAGAGATCACTTTTTTTTTTTTTTTATGTAAGATCTCGAGAGAAGATGAAGAAGAATTTCTGGTAAAAAGAGACGAGGAGAGGGCCATTAAAAATAATTCGTTTTAAGAAAGATAGAGAGTGAGATAGATAGAGATAGATAGATAAAGAGAGAGAGAGAGAGAGAGAGAAGGATAGAAAAATAATCGAAATTAAATTCGACGATTTTTATTTTTCAGACGTACGAAACGAAACGAAACAAATACGTAGACGTAAAAGGGGGGATGAGGGGAAGGGGAATTGGGGAGGGATCGACGATAATCGAGAATAATCGAAATAACGTTTCAACTCGATCTTTCGTACCTAATTTTTCGCCAACGAATAATTTCTTTTTATCATTTATCTCCTCCTCCTCCTCCTCCTCTTTCTCCTCTACCTCCTCCTCCTCCTCCTCCTCCTCCTCCTCCTCCTCTACCTCCTCCTCGATACTCGCTCGATAAAATCCACGCGGAACGAATTAATTCTAACGCTAATCTCTCCGTCTATCTATCTATTTATCTATCTTTCTATCTATCTCGATTGGATCAATGCGTATCGTTTCGTTCTTTACTTTTTTATTTTTTTCTTTTTCTTTTAGCGCGAATTCAGAAAATAATTATTGGGCAAGTTAATAGAGAAAGAAGACGAAATGAAGAAAAGACAAAATAGAAAAAAGGAACGTTTTACGACGTTCGCGAATTATACATATCGTTTGTTGTTAATCTCTTTATATCTCTCTCTCTCTCTCTCTCTCTCTCTCTCTCTCTCTCTCTCTCTCTCTTTCTCTCTGTCTCTGTCTCGTTTTATTTCTTTATTTCTGTAACATAGCGACGGTAAAACTAAGAATACGAGGAAGAAGATAGTAGTAGAGAGATTGGTCTAGACGCAAAAAATCGGCTTACGTATTTCTGGTTTGAAATCCCTGCATCGAGAAAGGTGTATATATAAAAAAAAAATAAATAAATAAAATAAAGAGAGAGGAGAGCGCGAGCGCGCGAGGGAGAGAGAGAGAGAGAGAAGGGGAAGGAAACGAAACGAAAAAAAAGAATAAAATAGAATAAAAAAAGAACGTAGCTTTCGACACACGCATCGAACGTTACGAACGAGGTAATCCCTTTTCATCGCGAGCCGATCGATCCCGTACGACCGATACTCGCGTGTCTGTGTGTGTGTGTGTGAGAGAGAGAGAGAGAGAGAGGGAACGAGAGAGAGAGAGAGAGAGAGAGAGAGAGAGAGATGCAGCGGAAGAGACGAAGAGAGAAAGGAGATATATAGATAGAAATAGAGAGAGAGAGAGAGAGAGAGAGAGAGAGAGGAGAGAGAAGGAACGATCTTATCTCTACAAAACGTAATGCAAAATGGCCCGACGTTGAACCGTGTATATATATATTTATATATAATATAATATAATCGTATTCAATGATATAAATATGCATGTAGTATCTACTTACGTTTAATACGGACGTTTTCCTTCACCACGTCGAAATATCTGCCGAGAGAGAGAGGGAGAGAACAACCTTCTGAACATCCTCGCGTTCTCTTCACAAAGATGACGGCGACGGTGACGACGGTGACGACGGTGACGACGGTGAGGACGGTGAGGACGGTGAGGACGGTGACGATGGTGACGACGGCAACGGCGATGACGTACGTTGAATATCGTCGCGACGATCGCGGACGTATCAAAAGGAAAAAAAAAAAATATGAGAAACGACGGAAAAATGTTGTGAGATACGTTTCTAATGTGACCAAAAAGATAGAAATATTATAGACAGTTGGATAGCCAGAGAATTACATGTATACGTATTTATATATATCTATAGAGAGATAGATAGATAGATAGATAGAGAGAGAGAGAGAGAGAGAGAGAGAGAGAGAGAGAGATAGAGTTCCGTTACGATCCGGTGTGAAAATTTCGTGAACGACCTTCGAAACTCGACGTGACCGATACGCTTCTCTTCAACGAACTGAGCTCTCCCCCCCTCGCACCGGCCTTATATAGCTCCCCCACCCCTCTAATCTTCCCCTGAGCGTCCCCACCATCGACGTTACCCCTGCGCACGCTATAGACGCTGCCTATGTGGGGATGGATCCTAGTGGTCCACCTCGCGTTCTCTCTCTCTCTCTCTCTCCCCCTCGCCCCTCCCTCACTCTTTCTCCCTCTCATTCGCTCGTTTCGCTTTTCCCAAATGACAATGTGAAAACTTCGTGCTCGAGACCCCGTGGCTCAGCAGCCCCTAAGCTTTTCCCTGCCCGCGTTTCTCGCTTCGTGTATCAACTTTCTCTCTCTCTCTCTCTCTCTCTCTCTCTTTCTTTCTACCTTTCTCGCTTTCGCATTCAATACTCTCTTACTTACGTCTTCTCCATATTATATTCCTAATTTGTTTTTTCTTTTTAATATATTTTTATTTCTTTTTTTTTTTTTTTTCTTTTAAATTCGTTTTCGTCGACTGCAAAATAAAAAGAAAGACGAGAGAGATCCTTAAAGCTTAAGCCTTTCGACGATCTTACATCGTATCGTCCATCCTGTTCTGTACGCCGTCGTCGATCGGAAGGTGGGGGAAAACGAATAATAATAATAAGAAGAAGAAGAATGCAACGTTGTACCTCGTCGAAAAGATTCGCACCGAAATCGAACGAAATGGACGACGATAGGTAAAGTAATAAGTTCGACCCGTCGATTTGGTTTACGGCGACGATGCTCCTGCTGCTGCTGCTGCTGCTGCTATCTGTGGCAGGGTCTTTTTCTTTTTTGTTTTTTTTTTTTTTTCTTTTCTTTTCTTTACCTATAGAGATACATTTATTTTAAAGTTTACATACGTGTACATTTGGAAGTTGCCGCCGTTTCCTATCCTTTTCGTGCCTTTTCAATAGGCACGTACTCTGCCACCCCTACGTATGTATTCTACGTATCTCTACGTATGAATGCGTGTGTATATATATATATATATGTATATATCTGTATATGCATGTATGTATGTATTTAGATATGTATAAGCTTTGTACATGTACCTACCCGGTAGACCACACATCGTACACTTGACACGCATAAATATCATTATCTTCAACAGGCCGCGTAATTCGATTTACAGTCGGAGTCGAGTTTTCTCCCATCCTCCCTGATCCACCTCCTCCTCCTCCTCCTCGCCATCATCACCACCATTACCAACCCCGATCGACCACCCTCCCGCGTCCCTCTCCCGCTCCATATCGTCCTCCTCCTCCTCCTCCTCTTCTTCTTTTTCTTCTTCTTCTTCTTCTACTACTATCTGGCAAGGTCCGACCTTCGGGCCGGTACGGCAAAGATCAATCTTACCGACTTCCCTAACTGAAACTTATGGGAAAAAGTAAAGATGCACTATCTGTCATATACACGCCGACGTCTTATTTAGATTTATGCGATCCAACGTAGACGACGTTCTCCTTCTTTCATACCTAAGGACGAATTGGTAGTATCGATGTATCCAATATCGATACCAACAACAACGAAATGTCCGTCTATCGTTTTAATGGACGCCGAAGAAATCGGAATTAAGGCGAATCTCCGATGGCGTGCTACAACGTGTTGTTGTTCGTTAAGAAGAAGAAGAAATTTATGATACGTCGGTGAGAGTGGAGGGAGTAAACGGGTTGTCGTCGAACAAAGAGACGAAAAGGAAGAGAAGGAGGCGGAGGTGGAGGATAGATAGAACGGGGACGATCCTGGCCAGTGTCCGAGTCACCTGAAGTGACCCACCTGACCCTTGACGGATCACGCGTAGGATCGCACGAGAGGGTGAAAATCCCTTACCATACTCGCGTCCCCCTTCCCCTATTCCCCAAACCTACCTACCTACCAACCAACCAACCAACCAACCAACCAACCAAACTCCCACCCCACCCCACCGTGTCCCTTCTACTGTAGCGCATCGCCTAGCTAGGAATTCCTTGCTGCGGCGACGCCGCCGTCCCTTGAACAGAGGGAGAGAGAAAGAGATAGATATATACATACAATACGCACACACACATACATACATACATATGTACAGAGAGAGAGAGAGAGAGAGGACTACCCCTTCGTGGCTTTTCGATAGCCCCCACCATGTAGCAGTCGGTCGAGTTGGTGGGGATGTTAGAGGGATGCTGTCGTCATGGCGACGGTCTTTTCTGGTGGGGATGAATCATAGAGAGCCGACGGTGGCATTGATCGCTGCGCCCATGGACCATCGCAGCGTTGCCACGGCCGTAGAAGGGGTGAAGACGAATCCCTCTCTCTCTCTCTCTCTCTCTCTCTCTTTCTCACCCTTACCCTCACCCTCACCCTCACCCACCTCCCTACTTCTCGTACACGCATACGCGCACGCATTCCCGCTCGCGCGAACACGCACACAGTTTATCGCAAACGCATACACACCTACCTACCCTACGTACATACATAAATGCATACATACATACATGCATACATGCATACATAGATACGCAGAGATTACTCGCTCGCTCTTGTTCGCTCGCTAAACTCAGCTAAACCCCATCCCATTCCTGTAGCTCTGCCATGGGAGTCACGCATTATGGACCTTCGCGTTCGTATGGAGGCACGCGAGGTCCAAGAGTATGAGGTGGGTAGGGGGAGGGGCCGGGACGGGACGGGGGGGGGGGGGACCTTGGTTTTAGCTTATGCGCGCCCCTAGTCCAAGGCGTGAATGATTCCCGGACGCGAGAACCTTCCTACGTTATATTCGGCCGGTATGTAGACGCACTGCCTGCATGGCAGCACTAAGGTAACTACACCAATTTACTCCCTTCACACACACACACACACACACATCCTCCCATAACATTCGTTCTTATATCCTCGTTCTCTAACGTCTCCTTCGGTCGTCTCTTTAATTCACCTCTTTATCTATCTATCGTATCTATCTATCCATCTATCTATCTATCTATCTATCTATCTATCTACGTCTTCTTACATCTTTCGATCGTACGTCGAAAAAAAAAAAAAAAGAAAAGTACTCCCGTCGAATTTACTCGAAACGATTTATCGATGATTACACCTCTCTCTCTCTCTCTCTCTCTCTCTATCTATCTCATCGTCGTTAAATTCTAAGATCGACTTTTATACATTATTATCTTCGTCGTCTATATAATACACCACGGTACGTACGCACGCCCTTCCCATTTAAACGCGCTCGAGGTCCTTCGAATAAATTTTAACGGTAGACATCGAAGACTACGGCTTTCATTTTCGGATTTAACGTCGAAGTAATGGAATCGTTTTTTGTTTCCTTTCCTTTTTTGTTTTCTTTGCGTTTAAAAATCCGTTTCGACGCAACACGGCTCGTAGTATTCGCGGTGAAAATCGTGATTTAATCAAATCGCGGACGAAGAGTAGTTAAGAGTTGGGAGAAAAAGAGATAGATAGATAGATAGATAGATAAATGGTTAGTTAAAGAGAGAGAGAGAGAGGGAGGGGGGTGGGGAAGAGTAAAAGAAAGAATAGAACGAGCGGAACAAATTCCGAGTTTAAAGTCGTAGTCATTTAACCGGGTATGGGGGTGGATGTAGGGATGGGGTGGGGTGCGGAAGTTTTATCGGGATCTCGGACGACATTATGCTCGGATAAGAGGGGTTTTTAACACTGTCGTAAGCCCATTACGCGTGGCGCCACCCTCGTTCACCCCGGGAGCATGGACAACGACGTGTACACCGTGCACTGGGTGCTTCGGTGAGATAAAGATGTAGAGAGGGTTGAGAGAGAGAGATCGTCCCTATGTCTCTCTGATTATTCCTACGTTTATGCTTTTTTACGTACGTACGTACGTACGTCGTGAACGTTAAAGGATCCATAGAAGCCCGTTTCAAAACTTGAACGGGTCGTCTGTCTATTCTGTTATCGCAAATTAATGTTTCTTTATTTATCGTTTCTTTTCGTAAAACAAAAAGAAAAGAAGAAAAAAATCTCTGTCCACCATACGTTTCATGGATGGAACATAAAGAAAAAAGAAAACTTGGATCGACTGAACTGAACTGAACTGAACTGAACTGGACTGAACTGATAAGTAAAACCCAAGAAGAAGAAAACAAAAAAAAAAATGAAGAAAGAACGAAAGAAAGAAAGAAAGAAAGAAAGAACTATATGACCTAAGTTAGTTTCGTAATTACGATCTCGTTGTTTTATTCTTTTTTTTTTTTTTTTAACTGACAAAGTATACACCCACTTGGCGATGTTGTTGTCTAATTAAAAATTTGTCGATTCGTTCTATATCGTTATTTGAAGAATTCGATAGTCAAAGTTTTTTTTTTTTGTAACGATGACACTCACTTCCAACCGGGTTCTTCTCTCTCTCTCTCTCTCTCTCTCTCAATCTCTCTCAATAATAGGAAGCCAAGCACATCGTTTCGAGAGGAAGCAAGCGAGCAAGCAAGCACGTTTCCGTGTCGTTCGATCGGCCCGCCCGCATCCGTCCATGTGGAAAGCACCTTCGAACGTCGACAACTTTATTCGTTGAGCGTAACGGGCCATCGTGTCGCATCGACTTCTCTCTCTCTCTCTCTCTCTCACACACACACACACACTCTCTCTCTCTCTCTCTCTCTCTCTGTTTCACTCTCTTTTTTTTCCCAAGTTCTTTGCTAATTAAAAAATTCCACGCGAAGTCGGATTTTCTCTCGTCGCCGCAGAGAACGCCCGTATGAACAAATCCAATACGCTCGACGTCCCGTTTCACCCTCCACCCCTCCACCCACCCTATTCCTTTACACGTACACACATACAGATTCTCTCTCTCTCTCTCTCTCTCTCTCTTTCTCTCTCTGTGTGTGTAATGCACGCGCCTCGCTCATTTAATTCGTTGTAAACGCGTTCACCAAGACGTCGATAACTTATATGATACATTATTATTATTATTATTATTATTATTATTATTATTATTATTATTATTATTATTATAATTATTGTTATTATTATTGTTATCACTATTATTATTATTTATCGATCGACATAAAACGAAATATGGTACAGATTTACTCGTGCTCGTCATCCCGAATGTTCCCATTTCTTCTCCGTCAAATTAATTAACATTACAAATTAACCGTAGCCAATTTCTTTCCTCTCCCCTTCCCTTTCTCATCTTCTTCTGCTCCTTCTTCATCTTTTTCTCCCTCGACAAATCCTACATCGAAACGAAGTAAAAAAGAAAAAAAAAAAGAAAAGAGATAAAACGATAAAATAATGGCCACTTATATTGTAACAAAGTGAGCGTTCGGTATTAGCCAAGAAGAACGAACGGTGGCGTAAAGGGTGCGCACGCACATGTGCGTGCATTCTTTCTGGAAAAGATACGAGCGTGAGTAAATTGTGCGTGTCCGTAAGTGTAAGTGTAATAAGTGTGCGGACGAAAATGCTCGGAGAAAAACCGTAGGGCGATTTGCGAGGTAGTACCAGTTTATTTAGCGTGCCTTTCGGCCGCATTACGGCGCCTTCTCATTACGTGGCCGGCACGATAATGCAATTTTTAATTTTACTCCTGCACGATTATCCGCAGGCAGGCAGGCAGGCATGCAGCCTGTTGGTCGGCCGTGTTCCATTCTCTATCTCTCTCTCTCTCTCTCTCTCTCTCTCTCTCTCTCTCTCTCTCTCTCTCTTTCGTTGACGAGAGACCAAAGCTTTATTATATATTTTTTTTTTTGTAATTTTTTTATTTTCGGTGTACTACCGCTACTACTACCACTACTACAACCAACACACAAGCAAAGAGATTGTAGTCGCGACACGTCAAGGAAATTAACCGCGGAATGCGGCCGATGCTCGCGTATCGTCTAATATTTACGTGAATTGAACGAGAGAGAGAGAGAGAGAGAGAGGAGAGAGAATGAGAAAGAGAGAAAAAGAGGGAGAGAGTGAGCGTAAACCTAGACATATATCCGTACGCTCGTTAAATATTTTTTAATTAAATTCAAATCGATCATCATCGCATCGCCTCGTTTGCATGTGTGCGCGGCGTGTATGCGTCTTTTTTCTTTTTTATTCCCTTCTCTCTCTCTCTCTCTCTCTCTCTCTCTCTCTCTCTCTTCTCTCGACGCTCGACAAGAGAGAGGGAGAGTAGTAGACGAAAAAGAAGAAGGGGGAAATAAAAAAAAAAACAGAAAATACATTTGCGTTCGTTACTACACCTAGAGACAGCGCCAATAGCTACTACCCCGCTTCGTGCTTTTCCTACTTATTCTTTCAGCACGTGAAAGGGATGAAAAGGGGAGTAATTTCCAATCGGGAGCAACGGCGGAAGGGTGTCGACCAAACCATTCCCTTTTTCCCCCTTTTTTTTTTCTTTCTTCTTTTCCTCCCGTTATGCCGAGCCTCCTCTCTCTCTCTCTCTCTCTCCTACTATTCCTGTTTATCCCTTACTCATTTTCTATATTTTTGTCCCCTCTTCTCTTTGTTTTATTCTTTTTTTTTTTTTTTCAACCAAACAATTACATATCACGTTTAAAATTCATCACAATTGTTTTATTTCTTCTTTTTATTCTCTCCCCTTCCCTCTCTCTCTCTCTCTCTCACTCTCTCTCTTTCTATCTCTGTCTCACTCATTCTCTTTTCGGTTGCCAGTAATGCGAAAGAGAGGGAAAAATGCATAAGTGTGGACTCCGTACAAAAACGAAAAGAAAAGAAAAGAAAAGAAAAGACGTAGAGAAGGAGAAGAGATGAGAGAAGGAAAGAGTAGAGCAGAGAAGAAAAAAAAAAAAAAAGAATATACCGAAAATAAAGACAAAATAAATGAGATAATAGAAAACCCCCCATTCGAAAAGATTGTATAATTGTTTCCGTTTCCGTTCTTCTTTCTTTCTTTTCTTTTTTTTTTTTTTTTTTTCTTGTATTCTTTTTCAAACGTTCTCGAGCAGCTACGACACGCCGTTGTTGTTGTTGTTGTTGTTGTTGTTGTTGTTGTTGTTACTTGTTACAACATGCGTGCATACCAGACAACTAACGCGGTGCACGCGACTCGCAAGCAGATAAGCTCCCTTTCATCCAGGCCGTATCCCGTATCGCGAAGATAGGAGAGAAAATTAAAATCCGAGAAAGACGGGGAGAGGAGGTGGGAGGAGGTGGGAGGGAGAGCGGAGAGACATGGTGTGGTTTAGGGTAAAGCGTCGTAGGTGATGATGGTAGTGTTAGTGTTGTTAGTAGCTAGTGAGACGGTTACACCACAGTTGGAAATCCGAAACAATAGGAACATTGGCGAACGTCCTCCTCGCTACTGAAATCTTTGCTGTAACTTTGCGTTTAGTCAAGCAAGCGAGTAAGTAAGTTCGTATTAATTTCCGTACTGGCTTTGCGTACGGCGTTCGTGAGATCGTGTACGCTTCGGTGCCGTATCAATTATGGTAACGCTTCGTTCAATTTTCCCAACAACCCCCTTCACCCCTAAACCCACACAATCACTTCTATCCACGCTAACCACCTCTCCGCCCCTAACAACTAACTCTCTCTCTCTCTCTCTCTCTCTCTCTCTCGCTCTCTAAAATCGAGGAGTCTAACGCAAAGATTGTTTCTGTATAAATGGAAATGTCCTTGGACTTGAACGGACTCGATCGAATGGAATCAAAATGGATACCTTTTTTTAAGGGTTTTTCTCGATGACGTATTCGTATCTAAGGACAACGAAGATGGTAAGGAAGGATAGCGTTGCGTTACGTACAAACATATACTTACATATGATGTGTGTGTGTGTGTGTGTGTGCATATATATATATATATATATATATATATATATATATATTACCGCACGACTTACCGTCTGGCAGTGACAACAGCATGACAATGGCACACATGAACGATACTCAGGCATTGTACGCAATTAGATCGTCGAAGGTACGACGACGATGACGTCGGGGACGGGCACGACGAACTCCATCGCCGTTTCCCTTTTAGGGAAAAGCACCTTGTGCGTCGAAGGAAACGAAGGATCGTAGAGAAGGGACGTTGATTGTGTGTGTGTGTGTGTGTGTGTGAGAGAGAGAGAGGGGTGTATCCGCAAAAGTTATCGCGACACGATCGTCTACTAGACACGGTATTTAATGCGGTAGATAGGAGGAGAGCTACTAAGGGGGAAAAGGGTCTATCTACTCTTCTCTCCTAAGTTAGCTGTTACATATCGCTGAGGAACCACCGTTCTAGTTAACGGACGTGCTTGTACGAGTCGATGACGATGATAGCAATGCGCGATTCTCCGATGTGCTTGGGAAGGATCGTCGCGTTTCTCTGTTGATGTCTACAGAGAGAGAGAGAGAGAGAGAGAGGAAGAGAATGACGGTGATGGTAGTAGCAGTAGTGTAGTAGTGTAGTAGTAATAGTAATGTTAGTGGTAGTGCCAGTGCTAGCGCTAACGGGGATGGTAGTGGTGCACTGTCAGTGGTGCAGGCCTATTGTTCGTCAGACACAAAACAGTCAGCGTACAAAGTGGCTGCTGCTGCTGTTGCTGCCAGTGCTGCTGCTGCTGCTGCTGCTGCTGCTGCTGCTGCTGGTGCTGGTGCATTCGCTGCGGCGAAGGCGAAGCCGAGAATGGAGGAAGACCAGGAGGTGGAGGTGGAGGAGGTGGTCGACGGGACACACACCGAGCGAGCGAGAGCGAGAGAGAGAGAGAGAGAATCACAACGGTATCAGAGAGTGGGTATTGTCTACAGAGCTAATCAAAACCAGCCCTTTCAACGAGCTACCACTACTACCACCATCGTCACGTCACACCACCACCACCACCACCACCACCTCCTCCTCCTCCTCCTCCTGCCAACGTCTCTACCCGCTTTTCCCATCCTAGTCGCGAATCCACGCGCATGCAAAGAGCCGTGCACTTACCTGCAAGATAGAAGGGCCGGTATATCTTTGATAGTTCTATCCTTAACAATCTTTTTCTCTCTCTCTCTCTCTCTCTATGTAGTAGTACTTTTAAGATAAATAACAAAACAAGGCGCGTCGCATACAAGCAAAAGGATTTTCTATTCCGTTTTCTTCTCCTTCTTCTTCTTCTTCTTCTTCTTCTTCTTTCTCTTTATCTTTCTCATCTTCCTTTAACTGGCTCCAAGTTCTAACGACAAGATTCCTCCTACGCCAAGAGAACCCTGTATTACGTATCACATTTTGCGTTACTTTTCTTTTTTTATTTTTCCATTATAACAAAATAAAGATAGTAGAAACGATATCTGGGTCAACGCGAAAGTGTTTTCTCGATTTCTTGGGGGGTGAGGGGGAGGGAGGAGGGAATAGGGAATAGGAGAGAGAGAGAAATGAAAGAAAGAAAGAGAGAGAGAGAGAGAGAGAGAGAGAGAAGAAAGAAAATAAGAAAAGAGCAAATGCGTTAGCGCAAAAGTACGAGGATACCAATGAACTACGAAGAACTTTCAGATCGAGAACGTGAGGTAAAGCACGAAATGAAGATTTCGTTGGCTGATTGTACTCTAACGCCATTATAAGCTCGAGAAACGGCTACGTACGCTCGTAAAAGCTTCGTTTGCGCCCCGGACTGATGGTTACGAGGCGTGCAATAGCGGAGAGATGAGAAATGAAAGATAACGTTTCTAATTTCCGAAACTAAACGTCGTACGAGCGCTAAATATCAGACGAACATTCTTCCTCCGTCTCCCTCTCTCTCTCTCTCTCTCTCTCTCTCTCTCTCACTCTCACTCTCTCCTCTAGCTTATCCCTGTAAAGATACTATCCGTGATATTAAAGCATTCCCGTCAAAAGATATACCGTAAATAAGAGGAAAAAAATATATATATATGTGTCTTACAGATATAAAATTTCTTACATTCCATCTTTTAATTTCCCCTTCAGCCGATTAGCCCTCGAAAGATAAAGATCGATCGATGGATAAACGTCGATCCTAACGAGAAAAAGATCGAAATCGATAAAGAAATCAGCGTGATCGTGGAAAACGGGTAAACCAAAAGGGACAAGTACATCACACACTCTCTCTCTCTCTCTCTCTCTCTCTATGTCTCGGTCTCTTTTTCATGAACGCGAGAGTTCGAAGATAAACCTGGATATGGGGAGGTAGGGAGGTGGGGATGGGAAGGAAACGAAGGAGGAAGAAAAGAAGCCCTTATAAGAAGCAGCAGTGGCAACCTAACCCCTTGTGTCCCCCGTCTCCTTGGCCTCTGGCCCTTGGCCCTTGGCCCCTCAAAGAAGAGTAGCTCTTTTTGGCTCGAACGAGTGGTAGGAACGTAGTCCGTGGGTGTACGTTTCATAAAGTTAGATGTGCCATTCGTATTTGCGAGGGGTGATAGGCGGTGTCTCTCTCTCTCTCTCTCTCTCTCTCTCTCTCTCTCTCTCGTGTTGATGCTACCAACGGTTGTTGGTGGTAAACCGGTGGTGCCTGGCGAAGTGAAGTGGTGGCGATGGCGACGGCGTTGGTGTTGGTGTTGGTGTTGGTGGTGAAGTTGTATCTCTGACTGGAGCGTCTATAACATCCATATCTATATCCCATGTACCGGGTGTCCAATAAATCTATTACCCGATCCCGTGGGGTTGAAGGCGACGGTTCGGCCGTACGAACGCTACGCGCGGCTACATTGGAGAGCCTTAACATTGCCCACGTTGGTGTCGTCTCTCTCCCTCTCCGTATGTGTACGTATGCATACATGCACGTACGCATGTACGATATCTATCCATCTATCTATCCATGTATGTATGTATGTATGTATGTATGTATGTATGTATGTATCTATAGTCCGTGTTACGCGGCTGATACCAAACACTTGGAATCATCGTATAGACTCTCATGAAGGATCGCTCCGATGCCCGTCTATCTCAGTTATGACTTCCAGCCGAGTGCCGCGAAAGGCGATCGTGTCTTTTTCCAACCGCCCACCGTACCACCCCCTCCCAGTATCTTTTCCCTCCCTGCCATCTATCCCTTCTTTCTCTATTTCTTATTCTTCTTGACTCTCTCTCTCTCTCTCTATATATATATATCTATCTCTATCTCTATCTCTATCTCTCTTTCTCTCGAGCGTTTTTTCTTGCACCCACCGTAGCGAGCAACCGAACGAGAAGCGGAGGATGGGTGGAGGAGGTGGAGGAGGAGGAGGAGGAGGAGAGGGGTATAGAGGCTACCATCCTCCGGAGCGATATCTGTATTCGTTTTTGCTACCAATGCCTTACGGGACGAGAGTACATTGTCTTTTGCCTTTCCTCCCGTTCCTCTTATTTCTCTTATGCTTTTGCGAATTACCTTTGTTAAACCGAGCCGATAACTTTTTTCCTTACTCGATCTTCACGAAGGAACGCGTTTTTCTCCCTATTTCTTTTTCTTTTTCTATTTCCTTCCTTCCTTCCTTCCTTTCTTTAACTTTTTTCTTCTCTCTCTCTCTCTCTCTCTCTTTATCTTTTTTGTAAGAGTTTAAAGCAAACGAATCGTTTTCGTCGATGATCATTATGAAAGATTTCGCGGGAGGAAGAGAAGAAGGAGAAAGAGAAGGAACAGGAGGAGGAGGAGGAGGAGGAGGAGGAGGAGGAGGAGGAGAAAGACGGGTGTAGGTCTGAGAAGGAAGAGAGACAGACAGAGAGAGAGAGAGAGATCTGTCGAGAGAGAGAAGAGCACTTTCCGGGCAATTGTCGTGGACGAAAAAACGAGTGAATGTCGAAGGATAAAAAAAAAAAAGAAAAAAGAAAAAAGAAACAAAAGAAAAAAAGAAAGGAGAGAAGTGATTTTCTACGAAGAAAAAAAAAAGAAGGATCACGAGAGAGATAGAGAAAGAGAGAGATGGTCTTGGTAAGAAGAGAAGAAAGAGAGAGAGAGAGAGAGAGTATAGGCTTCGGGACGGTGACGTAGGCGGCTCGGTCGGCGGTAGCGGGAGCAACAACGGGACCGTGAAGGCAAACGAGGTATAGAAAAGGATGGATATAGCCGACGGAATCGGGGAGGGGGGGGGGGCGCGGTTCGGGGTAGAAGATAGGGGAGAAAGGAAGAAGGGCGTAGAGAAGGGCACGGTAATACGCGAGACGGAAACGGGCGGGAAAAAGGGAGTGCCTAGCGGAGAATAAAACCAGAGAAATTGTCATTGTGCTGAAGAGGTCCAGGCGTATAACAATGACAGCGCGGCGGTGGCGGCTGACGCAGCATCCCGCAGCTACAGATCATCCCTGGATATTAAAAAGTCGGTCTGCCGCGCGGCTTCGGCTCAACCCCCACCCCCCACCCTCCCTCCTCCACCTCCTCCACCTCCTCCTCGTTCCTAAACCCCACTCTTCTCTTCCTTTTCTACGTTTCTCACCCCTTCCACGAGTTACTCTCCGACATCGCGTAACCGATACCGCGAAAGAGAGACAAAGAGAGAGAGAGAGAGAGAGAGAGAGAGAGAGAGAGAGAGAGAGAGAGAGAGAGAGAGAGATAGGTAGTAGGGATGATGACGCTCTTGCCGATCTTGCCTGTGTTGGTGATACTCGAGAGAGTCACCACGCTCGTCTTCCTATCCTCGTCCTCCTCCTCATCCTCCTCATCCTCCTCCTCCTCTTATGAAAACAATGGCGAGTACTTGCGATTTCGTGTCATCGACTCTACTACCTTACCCAAGAATTGTCCTTGCTCTCCGACGTTTTATACTACTCTCTCTGTCTCTCTCTCTCTCTCTCTCTTTCTCGTATCCTCGTGCGTATCCTGTACGTCGTCGTATTCCTCTCTCTCTCTCTCTCTCTCTCTGTCTGTCTGTCTGTCTGTCTCTGTCTATCTCTATCTCTATATATATCTCTATCTCTCTCTCGTTCGTACGTTCGCTTCCGCTCGGTCGGATCGAGAAGAAGATGACGAAGAAGATGAAGAAGAAAGGGGTCAGGCTGAAACGATTCCGGATGACTTCGACGAGAACGGACACGTCCTGTGGCCGCATACGCTTACCTAGTATTGACATTCCTGCGGCTTGGAATGGTTAGAATGGAACGGTGGTTACCTCCTGGTTCCAACCCAGACGCCGCAACGCTCTCTGGTCGGGGTAACTAACGTCCGTCTTCGTCGATTAATGACGAATAACGGAGAAGACGGACGCAAGGATAAGCGAGTATCGACGGTTGAGCGAATAATGATTGCTCGCTCGCTTCGTCAGTACTTAGTCTCTAAAGGGGATCGTTTATGGGCGCACGTTCGTTGCCCTTTCATCGCTCGTGCCCCGTTTATGCGCGCGTGTGTGTGTGAGTCTTTCTCTTTCCGTGTGTGCGTGCGCATGGTTTTTTTCCCCCCCTTTCCTTTTCTTCTTTCATTTTTCTCGACGTATTTTTTGTCCTTTTTTGTTCTTTCATCTTTTTCTTCAACTGGCAAAGTATGCACCCACTTGACGATGTTTTCGTCCAATTAAATATTTCTTGATCCCCTCCCTCTGATCTCGTTCATCGGATCATCGATCGTTACGAATCATCGCGTTAATTTGTCATCTAACGATTGATTTCCCAAGATATCTCTCTTTATCTCGAATACTTTCGAAGCTTCAACCAGTCCATATACGATTCCGAATTTTACAACGGCATATACCATATATATATATATATATATATATATAGAGAGAGAGAGAGAGAGAGAGGGCTCGGACTACTCGAAGATCGTCGCGTCGCATCGCGTCGCTTAATGAACGTCATAAAATATGGCAAAAGCATTGGGAACGGATAATGCGAGTAGACGTGGGAAGAAGCATTTGAAATTCCGTCAATGTCATTTTATATCTCGTATGCACGCCGTTACTTTCCTCCTCCTCTCTCTCTCTCTCTCTCTCTCTCTCTCTCTCTCTCTTTCGAAATAAATTACAGCGTTCGAATGGATACGCGCGGTGGTATCGGTGATATCGCTTCGCTAGAGAGAAATGAAATATTTCCATTAGATCCGCAACGATAATCCATCCGGTGCGCTCGCGCTCGCGAGCGCAACACCGCGCTGCACTACTGCCTCTGATGCGGCGAATTCGTCGGTAGTACTCTTCTCATGAAGTATTCAGTCGCGTATGTGGAATCGATAAGCGATCTTGTCCCTCCCCTCCCCCTCCGCCCCCGGACCCCTCCCTCTCAGCATCGTTTCGATGCCCATTAATGACGCCCGTTTAATTTTCCAATCGTAGAAATTCTCTATCAAAATATCTATCCATTTTATATACGCCCCTTTTTTCTATCGTTAACGTTGATACCTTATATCTTATACCTACCTACTTATCTATCTATCTATCTATCTATCTATCTATTTTAAGGAGATTAGATTTGGTATAGATTTAGTCCGAGTCCTATCTCTTTAAACTTTCTCTAGATTCATCGTCAATGTTCTTGGATAAGCGTCGTCTATTAGTTATATCGTTGCTCGTGCGTCGATATATCATCCATCTCTCGATCGAGAGACGTTTTTGCGTTTCTAATGATTTACCTGGTCACGGTGATTTCAAGTTGAAACGAGCCCTTAACCTTTCACATCTCCCTTACTTTTCTTACTTAAAAAAAAAAAAATATATATATATATATATATATATATATATATATATAGAGAGAGAGAGAGAGAGAAAGAAATAAAGAGAAAAAGAGAAGGATAGGGAGATGAGAATTATTTTATATCAAAATTTTACCCGACTGTGTCGTCCCGAAATTTTTTTTCTTCTTTTTACATTATGAACCAAAGGGTAAAAAGAAAAATGTTGGCGAACATGTACCGGCATGGATCGTCGAAAATTTTGAGGGGACAAGAGAGAGAGAGAGAGGAGAGTTCTAGTTGGGGCCACTCGAGGACTCCAACAACGGGAGGAAGGAGGAGGAGGAGGAAGGATCCCCGTAACACAGTGCATTGCAACGTGCATCCGTTGTACACACCATCGAACTATATACCTAATACATACATATATATATATATATATATATATATATGTGTGTGTGTGTGCGCGCTTTGCGTAGCGCGTATATATACAGTGATCATGCAAATCTGACGCGTGTGTGATGCTCGTGTGGCCCGTGACGTCTAGTGCCCTGCCGGTGACGTTTACTGCAACCACGCCCCGTCCGTGCTCGTCCGACGTCCATCCTGGACAGACATCGACCTCCTTAATTACCAAAGATTCGCCCCGACAATCCGACCAATTACATGCCCGTTCACAAGGCCCCCCACCCACGCGGATCCCTTTGATCTTTATCCAGGTGTTGGGCTCTTATTCGACGATTGACGATCGATCGGTCTCTCATTCATACATTTTACACGATCATTCTCTCCCCCTTTTTTTTTTTTTTTTTTTTTTTTTTTGGTAACAATCGTCCTAATCGATCGGACAACGAACACCTTTGCTTACGATTCTTTTGAGATTTATCTCTCGATAATTTCTACGTCGATCGAAACGAATGAAATAAAACGAAACCTTTCTTACTTTCTGTTTTTTTCTTTTCTTTTTTTTTTTTTTTACCCTGTTTCTTTAATTCGGCGACGAACTCTCTTCCCCCTTCTTTTCCCCTTACTTTTCTTTTTCGCTTTATCTCGTTTCGTATTTTTTTTTTTTTTTTTTATTGTCGTCGACGTTTTCCTTCTTCTTTCTTTGTTTCTCTCTGGTAGAAAGATAAGTAATGTTTCGGGTGCATGAAAAATTGTTGGTACGGCCGTTTCTTCTTCTCCTCGTATCGTTTTTATAGGAGGAAACGAGTAGGAAGAACAATCGGCGAACGTTAACCCCTTTTGCCCCGTCCCGCTACCTACCCAAGAATCGACTTTTTGACGAACGACAAATTCGTCGTTGGAATCCACCATCGAAAAGCTTCTTCGGTGGTTGGCAAGGATTATTCCGCGGGAATTTCGAGCACGACGTCGAAATATCTGTCCCGAGGCCGTGGTGGCCCAGCTTGTACGTACTTACTCGGGTACGGAAATGTCCAGCGAGATAGCCACTCGTAACGAACAATGGCCGATTCTGGTTTCACCCAAGTCAGGATTCTCTCTCTCTCTCTCTCTCTCTATATATATATATATACAGGAGTTTCATCTCTTCATCTCTCCTCCACCTCCATCTCCTTCTCCTCCTCCTCCTCCTCCTCCTCCTCCTACCCCTCTCCACCTCCATCTCTCTAGGATCCATTGCCTCCTGGTCGATTCGCCATAATACACGATATCGCTACTTCTGCCAAGTGAGCGACTTCCGTTCCTTCCCTTTGCTCCTATCCCACGACAATGGGATCCAAATTTAAGAGTGTCGTCTGCTAGCAGCAAGAGCTACGAATACTACGCGACCGCGGGATAGGCCTTGGGAAACCTCTCCTCGAGATAGACCAGAGCATTATCCTAAAGGTTTCTTTTTTTTTTCTTTTTTTTTTTTTTTTTCATCTACCTTTTCCTATCCATCTTTGCTTTCTACCTCTTCTTTCGTCACTTTTCCTTTTCTTCTTCCTTCGTTTCTTTTCTTTCTCTTACTCTCTCTTTTTTTTTTTTAATTGTATTAGCTCGTCAAGCATGAAATCATTTATGGGGGAGGGGCGATTGGGCGTTATTAATCGCAAATTTTATCCTTGATCGAACTAATTAATTACTATCCCACATCGATACGTCCCAATCGATCTGACGAATAATTTACGATTAGTTTTTTTTTTTTAATTGTATTAGCTCGTCAAGGACGAAATTTGTAGGGTATGAAAAAAAGGGCAATTGGGCATTATCAATCGCAAATTTTATCCTTGATCGAACTAATTAATCTCTACCCAACATCGATACGTCCCAATCGATCTGACGAATAATTTGCCATTAGATTTTTTGTTCTTGTCTTTTTAGAATAATTAAATCGCGATCAAAGCGAGATAAATGCCGAGATGCGACGAGAGTGAGTTTTAGAGCGACGTTTCTTTTTTTTCCCAAATTATATTCCGAGTTATAAGCTCCATGAACGTTCCATGAAATGTTATTAAAATTAACGTTACTTCGTTACTTTCGTGAGTTTTTCCTTTGCATGATCGAAATTCGAGGAAGAGTCGTTTATCTTGTTCCCTTATGTCTTATTATTAATCATAGTTCATTATATGAATATATATGCTATCCTATAAAATTGTAGAATCTCTCTCGAGTTTGCGTGTGTGTTCTGTCATAGGAAAAATTTTGTAAAAGCTGTCTTACAATTCTCTCTCTCTCTCTCTCTCTCTCTCTCTCTCTCTCTCTCTCTCTCTCTCTCTCTCTCTTTTCTTACATTTTTTTTCTATCGCATCAGCATACCATTCATTATCGTATCGATCATTCGAACGATCCTAGCGAACGGATACGCTATATAGAGTGTATCTCTTTGTTCGTAGAGGGAACGAAGAGAATTAATTAATAAATCAAATCGACGTTTGGTTGAGAAAGAAATCGAATCGAAAACGGAGATAGTTACGTTCATTTCGGCGTATTCGAAAATGGATCTCCGATCCGTCGTCTTAGGTAATACTCGTTAATCTTAAAAACGTCCGAGATAAAAATTGTGGCGAACGTGGCACGGTTTTTCTCGGATCGTGGGTGGAGGCACACACACACACACACACACACACACACACACACACAGGAGGTGGAGGAGGAGGAGGAAAGGAGAAGGAGGTTGCGGTACGTACACCTATACTATATATATATATATATATATATATATATATATATATATATATATAACGGTGTGATCGAGGTAGACCAGCCGAGCTTTACCAAAACTAATGTTCTAGATCGGCCAACGTATAGCGTTAATCTTTCCCATTTTTCGTAATACCATATAGAGAATTTTACGAGAGATATACCGATGCCAACGATCGATCTTTCAATTTTCCTCAAAACTTTCACACATTTCTCTCTCACAAATCTTCGACGATGATATCTTTCGATTTCATAGTACCGTTACGCGTATGTGTGTATGTGTATACGCGTGTGTACGTGAGCGTGTGCATTGATTTATTTCTAGAAAAAAAAAAAAATAAAATAAAAGAACAAAGATACGTCATCGAAAAGTTACTTCTAATGAAAGGATTCTAATGAAATTCTAACGAAATATTTTATATCGTTGCAATACGACACGCGTGGTAAGATTCGAACTATGAACAAAGACAGGTTCGTACGCCTAATATGATTTATCGATCGTTCGTTAATTATGGCGTCGAATAAATGATCTCAGTGATTAACTAATATCTTGATCTTAGTACACACACACACACACACACACATATATATATATATATATATATAATTAAATGTCAGGGTTGGTTTACATATATTTACGGTATCATTGATATTTTATCATGCATATACTGATCAGTTATTTAATATATTCAGGGACTAGTGAGCGTTTAAAAATACTGACCCAGTAAATAGAAGCCATTAGCGAAGCTTTGTCATAGAACGAAGAGAAGAAAAGCAGGAAGACGACGACGACGACGAAGTTCGATTCCATTTCGATGATTCAAATTGCAAATGTTTATTCTCTTTGTATATACCAAATCGCGATAGCTCGTCGTAATTCGTCATCGTCTTTTAGAAACAACGAGGGATGAGATTAGAAGAGGATGACATACGCTTATCAACTTGAAAGAAACGAAGCCGAGGACGCGAAGAAGAAGAAGAAGAAGAAGAAACGTTGCTCGATCTCGTTAGAAAAAAAAAAAAAAAAAAATAGAAATAAAAATAGAAATAAAAATAGAAAAAAAATCGAAAGAAAGAGACAGAGAGTACGTCTAATCCCGTCGATCTTCGATCCATACAATTTTATGAAATAAATGCAAATCTCTAAATGATCCAAGAACTTTTCGTATCGTCCGTAAAGTTTTGCGAAACGCGTAGCACGGGTTTTTTCTTTCGTACAAGTGTTACGAATATATACCGTACCTATTTATTTTTTAGTATTTTTTCTTGCTTCCTTTCTTCTTTTTTTTTTTTTCTATGCGACGACACGGTTTTAAAAATTTGAGAATATTTCTTATACGTCAAAAGAATATCGAGGGTGGTTTGTAGAGAAAAGATATGGTAGGTATGTGTGTGTATATATATATATATATATATATATATATATATATATATATAAATTCGGATATTTTCGTCAATTACTATAAATCGTTCGAAGAGGAGGAAGAAGAAAAAAAAGACGAAACAAAAAAAAAAAAAGGAATCTAATTTAAGATGGATCGATATCATCCACTCGACGGAGCACGGATTTTTGCTATGCCCCGTTACCGAGAACTATATAACGAAAAGGAGATAGAGCGGAAAGAAGAAAGGGACGACGGAGCTGTCAGATGCGAGCGTAACCAGAAATGGGATTGATTATGATTTATTACACGGCCACTAAAATCGTTTCTCTCGAACCGATTTCCTATGCTTTCTGATTCGGAAAATTTTTCCCTTACCCCGCAGTAACGTTAAAACGTTATTATTTCAATTTGATTCGAGGTAAAATACATATTACATACACGTACGCGTATATATAACTCTATACATACATACATACATATATATATATATATATATATATATACATATATTTTTTTTCTTCTAAATTCCAATTAATTTTAATTAATTCGTTAAAAAAAAAAAAAAAGAAAAAAAAATACAAGTAGAAGAAAAAATGAAACCAAATCCCTAAACGTTAAGCGTTTCCCCGTGGACTAGAGAAAACTGTTCTTTTTTTCCCTCGAACGTGCTGACGAGCTTGAAAAGTCGAAAGCCAAGCGTAGCGGAGGCGGAGGCGGTGGCGCGGCGCGGTGCGGTGGTGCGGTGCGGTGCGGTTTTCCTAGCTCGCTCGAGAGAATTACACAAGGCAACCGTCGATATTTCGTCGGCATCCAACCTACGCTCGGACCGACCTCGATCCTTATTCAATATTAAGGAGTCGAGCAACGGCGAGCACCGGACAATGCGTCTCACTATCGCAGCTGTCGACCTGGACGAGCACGCCAATTGATACCCGAAGGAGCCGCGAATAGTTCTCTTGGGACGTTAGCGTGTTCACGAACGCATACACGCGACGAACACGCAAACATAGAAACATATATATGTATATATAACGGGTGGAAGGGTGCGCTCGCCTACAAATACAATATCCCTTTTCCCTTTCTTCTTTTTCCTATTTTCTTCCCTCTCTCTTAAAGTCCACTACGGATTAATTCGAGCGACTTGTTCGGAATGTCTCTTACTTTATTTCCGTTTGACCAATCGAGTTGTCCGTATCGGTTGGTTGAAAAAAAAAAAAAAAGAAAAAGACAAAAATTACGATTTTGTTAGAACCGTTGAATCGTTTTTAATAACGATTGAACACCCCCGTCGGTGTACGTTCACTCGTTGGATTCGTGTTAAAAAGAAAAACAAAAAGAAAAGAAATACAAAAAACAAAGGAAAAAAAAAAAGAAGAAAGATGTCGGATAGATAGATAAATAGATAGATAGATAGGTCGTCGGCCAGGTTGAATTAGTTTGGTGAAATGTAAGGACGAAGATCGACGTTTGCAGTACGCACGAGCGAGTAGGAATATCCGACGGTTAAAACGAACACGTTTTCCCCTCGTCAATGTGCCGATATTACCGGCTCGGCTCGGCTCGGCTCGGCTCGGCTCGGCCCAGCCCCAAATGGAGTTAACAGATCGAGCTAGCTGTTTGGCTATTAATCTCGGTATTAAGCGCAGAACGTTCGTTTAATTCGCCGTTAGAGAGTCACCATGTTCACCGCATCGTTTATACCTAAGTACGTATGTATCTATATATATATGTGTGTGTGTGTGTGTATATGTATATTGTGCGTGCGGTGGGTGGAGTAGGTATGCGTCGGGTTGTTAGGGGGGTTAGGGGAGAGGGGTACGAGGGGTACGAGTTTAGCCGCGCGAGGAAACGTTAGCGCGCGAAACTGCTAAATCGATCATTAAACGTCCAAGCTGTTAAATTAAGCGCTATGTGTGTGTGTGTGTGTGTGTGTGTATATATATATATATATATACCTAAATACTCCGTCGCTAATAAAGCGTTCCCCATCTCTTCTCCCCTCTCTCGAATTTCCTTCGATGTCTCTCGATGTGTCTACGATCGAACCTCCGAGATTATTGGTAAAACAACAAAGGAAGGAAGGAAGGAAATGGAAGAGGAAGGGGAAGGGTATATCAATTTGAGAAAAAGAAAAATTATTGCTTCTAATAACAATAACGTGCGTAGTTAATGTTACTTGAGTATCATTAGAGAGAGAGAGAGAGAGGGAGAGAGAGGGAGGAGAACGATATATTAATGAAAGCGAGCTTTAAGGTATGCGTTCGTAAAGTTTTACAGAGTTTCGTGTTGGAACGATTAAGAGGTGCCATAAGGTAACGTTGGTAAAAGGGGCTCGTTAGGTAAGCCTTGCTCTAAGTGAACTCGTATAACACAGGATTTTATGGAAAGTGCATCGTGTCTCTTTGCATGCATTTGCTCTCCTCTCTCTCTCTCTCTCTCTATCTATCTGTGTATCTCATCTCGAACGATGTTACCAAAATGACGATTATCGTACATCTTCTCGTAGTTAATGGTATCTCGTAATAACCATATATATATATATATATATATATATATATATATATATATATATATATATAATAATAATAACCATATATACATATAACCTATATATATATATATATATATATATATATATATATATATATATATATATATATATATAGGTTTCTTCCATCTATTTGGCTCTTAATTTTTTTTCATCGTTAAATTTTCGTCGATATCCAGTCGGTAGCTTCTCCTGGTTCGCGTTCTAGAACGGCATTAAGACTTTTAGACTTAGTCTCGGACTTTAGGCTTTAACTTGGACTCTCGACGAACTAAGAGAGACAGTAGTGTACTTCATTAATATACATTGGCTAAGTTGCAAGACGCGACGAGACTGAGAGAGAGAGAGAGAGAGAGATAGAGAGATAGAGATAGATGGATGAGACACATATCACGAGGCGCTTGATTGTGTTTGTATTATTAAACGCAATCCAAGTTAGCCTGATTAGACGTGGATCGGAGGCAGGTAACGTCGAAGTAAACGAGTCCCACGATGATACGCGATCTCTCCCTGTGTTCGTTAAGCGTTCATGATTTTCAGATTAATTTCAGAATCGACGATATCGCATACGTTCGATACTACGTTGTCTAACGTGTCGACGAACCGATTCTGAAAGGATAGAATAAAGGAACTCTCGATTTTTATTAATTTACCAAGCCTGCGCGAGCTTGCTACGCTTTATTGCTTCGGGTTTGTCCCTATCTATCGGTCCCTTCCATATCCCCATCCATCCATCCATCCGTCCATCCATCCATCCATTCACCTCTCACACGTTCACTCAACCTTCTCCTTCTCGTCGTTCTCCTCATCCTCCCTGTTAGGTCATCGGGGTCGCGGGGGGTGTGCCGTATTGGTCGCTCTCTCGCTCGCTCGAAATTTGTTTGTCTACTTTTACGACGGAGTCAGGTTGCATCGACTGTCTTATTGGATTTCAAGCGGATCATTCGAGGAGAATATAGATCCACGTGTGCGAGTCTGTCTCGGAAAGAGTCTCTTGGAAGAGTCTCTCTCTCTCTATCTCTCTCTCTCTCTCGGTTGTTGTTGTTGTTGTTGTTGTCGTCGTCGTCTTATCGTTGTCGTTGTAGTCGTCTTCTAGCCTAGCGATAGAGTAACGTTCCCTGCGACTTTGATGGTAAATTTGTGAATCCAATTTCTTTCTATAGGTCTACGGGTGGATGGAAACGAACGAAAATACACAACTTCGTATATACATATATACACACACACACACACATATATATATATATACACACTCTTTTAATTAGGCGTTGAAAACTCTGTGATAGTACGATATAACGATAATCAAGAAGTAGGATAAGGAAAAAGAGAGAAAAAAGAAAGAAAGAAAGAAAGAAATAAAGAAAGCATTGTCTCGATGTCAAAACTTTCCAATAAAAAGAAAAAAGCGAACAAATAAACAAACAAACAAACAAACAAATAAAAAAATAAATAAATTGTCCTTCGTACTCGATTTGAGAAATTTCGAAAGTTCCTTCGCGGATCACGGGAAGAAAGGAAGAAATGAAGGAATAAAGGAAAGAGGTGGAGCAGGCGCAGGACGAATAGCAAGCAGCGTCTCGTGGGAGCTCGTGCACCAGGTGTTGGGCTAACCCCCGCGGCTTAGATGTCTTTAGATGGCGCGTTACGTGTCGCGCTGTAACCACCGCAGGATGGTAAGACAATCGCTTTCCTAAGGTCTTCTTCTTTGGGAGAATGAGAAAGAGAGAGAAAGAGAGAGAGAGAGAGAGTACAACGTCTAGACGAACGAGAACGTTTTCTACGTGACCGAGAAAGTCATTCCTCTTCGAAAGATACCCATGGATGATCGCGTCTAACAAATAAATAACGCGAGAGGTAAGTGCACATTTTTTTCTTTTCTTTCCTTTTATATATATATATAGAGAGAGAGAGAGAAATTAATGGGAACAGATTTTTATTTGCGAGGAGAAACGGATTTTCTATTCTTGCCAATTGGAGATCATAATTTCTTTAGACTATCATTTTCATAAGGGGAGGGATTGGAGAGGAAAGAAATATATATATATATATATATATATATATATATATTATATGTATCTAACATCTACCTGCTAAGGTACCTACATTTTTACGATGTATGTCGGACAATTAAGTTTGCCGATATTTTCCGACTGCACAAAACGAACGGCGATCGTAAAAAAGCCTGTCGAAAAATGTTACTATACGATAGGTAGAAAAAAGAGAGAGAGAGAGAGAGAGAGAGAGAGAAAGTTTACTATAGTATAGATATACACGGAATATATATATATATATATATATATATATATATATATATATATATATAGAAGAGGGCGGTTCCAAGGAGTTCAAGCAAGGTCCTTGCAAGGACGCGCGGATATTAGAAGAAGGCAAAAGAAGAACTAGAAAAGGCGGAGGAGGAGGAGGAGGAGGAGGAGGAGGAAGAAGAAATAGAAGATGGTGAACGAAATGACCGTTCTCCCGAATGTAGAAGTTAGATAGTGGAAGGGGTAGGAGAAGATGGAATGAAAGAAAGATAGGAGGAGAAAGAGAGAGAGAGAGAGAGAATGCATTCTCGTGTGTCGGAGATACGAGACGGCCTTCCATCGTACGCGCCGTGCGGTTTTCGCCGCAAAGTAAAAAGAAAAAAGCAAGGTCGATGCGAACCGAGCGAGCAACCACCAAGCAAGCCTATGTGCTGCTTCGATGAGGGTAGAAAGAGAAAGAGAGAGAGGGGGGGGGGTGGAGGAGAGGAAGAAGAGAGGGAGTGGAAAAAAGCGTACGTATTCGTGGAGTAGGGTAGGTAAGTAAAATATGTAATAAAATACTAAGCCGGTCGGAGATGGTCGTAGACACGCGCGCGCTTGCGATACGACCGGGACCAATGAGAATCTGGGAAAGGCCGTGACGTCGTTGGACGCACGCCCGTTGCTAGGAGGGTCGTAGGTGGAGCCTCGAAGAGCGACGCCCTAGGAGGACAGGTAGGTAGGTATAGATAGGTAGGTATAGATAGGTAGGTAGGACTCGCAGGTGTAACGCGCCGAGAGAGAGATTCCTTCTCCTAAACGCGCAAGGACATACGCCACGGCCTTGCCCGGGACGCACGCTTCAATTTTCGTTCCTTCCCGAGTATTCTCTCTCTTTTTCTTCTTTTTTTTTTCTAATAGAGAGAGAGAGAGACGCTAACAAGTCGCTGCCTTCTTTCTCTTTCTCTTTCTCTTTCTCTTCTTCTTCTTCTTCATCGTTTCTTTTCACAAGCCTTCTTACCGAGCAACCCCCAACCCCTAACTGCCCAACCTTCTCTCCTTTTACATTTTCATTCGTGCCTTTCCAAGCTTCTTCTCTACCTGAGCATAAGAAGTCTTTTCGTGTCTCTCTCTCTCTCTCTTCCTCTCTTTGTTTCTCTACGAACGATTCCGAAATATGGTTCGCGTTTCGATCCATCTGTACGCTCGCCATATTCTACCTTCTTCTTTAACGATCTATGCACGAGGAAATTACGTATCTACGTTTTATATATCGACGCACACGTGTATATATATATATATATATATATACATATGTGTATGTGTGTATGTTAGAGCGTGTCACGAGTAGAAGAATCGATTCATATTGACGATAATTACGATATTACGAGAATTTCGTGTATAATACGATATTATCGAAGAAGATGAAATCTCTCTTCTCTCTCTCTCTCTCTCTCTCTCTCACACACACACTCTCTTTACTCGCATATCTTTACGTTTACGAAAGAAAACCAGACACGATCGGGAAGAGAGGTTCGTGGGCAAGAAGAAAATGTGTCTCTCTGTTTATTCCACGTAGGAGATCGAGATATGGAAGCACGTACATCCGTATTTCGTCGAAGGAAATACACTCCTTCTCTCTCTCTCTCTCTCTCTCTTTCTATCTTTTCCCTTATACTCCAACACCCCCTTAAAACAGGTGCGGTGGAAAGGGGGTGGATGGAAAAAGTTGCCTTGGGTTACAACCATCCTCGTACTTGCTTCTCCCAACTTCGCGCTTCTTTGGTACCCCGTCTGTGTCAAGGATCGTACCTACTCGTACCAACCCACCAAACCACCCACCCAACCACCCACCAACTCCACCCACACTCACTCACACGCTATAGATAAACGCGCACGCGCGTGCATGTACTTATGTACCCCTACTATAGGCACGTTCAAGGTAACGCGTAAAAAAAAGAGAGAGAAAGGAAAGAGAGATAGATACATATATATATATATATACAGAGAGAGAGAGAGAGAGAGAGAGAGAGAGAGAAGGAAAAAAAGAAGGCACACACGTAGACACGTCTATAATCTTCTTTCGGTGGAAACACGTATGGGCGTACCTCGAAAGCATCTCTGCAACTTTCATGTCGCTCCTCTCGACGGCTCGAAGATGGCCGCCTCGGGTAGTAAGAGCCATAGTCCTACGAATATAAACGGGTAAATGCTTTTCTCGTTCCCCCTTTTTTTCCCTACCCCCTTCGAGCGATCCATTTTCGATTCCTTCTTCTTCTTCTTTTCATCTTTTCTCTTCTCTGTTTTCTCTCTCTCTCTCTCTCTCTCTCTTTTCTTTTTTGCTATTCTTTTTCTTTTTTTACAACAAATCGAAGACAGACAGACGAACAGACGGACAGATATCATCGATGGTACCGATCTAATTGCACACTTTCTCGCATTTAACAAGTAACCCGTCCAACACAATGATAATAACGTATCGGTCGTAAAAAAAAAAAAAAGAAAAAAGAAAAAATTCATTTATTTATCGTCCCTGAGGTTTCTTACTTTTCTTTTCTTTTTTTTTTTTTTTTCGTTTTTCTTCCGCAGAATAACCGAAGGGCGAGAGGAATTATACGATAATATACCGGTTATATTTTTTCGATGAACGTTTAACTATACTGCGGCCGAAGTATCGTTCACGCTTTTTTTACCATCGTAGATAGAAAACTTTTACATTCGACTGGAGATTAAATAATCGCGTTTACAGTGACGCTCTCTCTCTCTCTCTCTTTCTCTCTCTCTCTCTCTCTCTCTCTCACTCGGTTGTTGTCGTCATCCCGACACGTTAAGATTCGCGATAAGCCGAGGATCGAGCGAGCACGTATACGCATTTTACTCGGGATTAAAAGTTCTATCGGAAAATTGAATCTCTAGCGGAGAGGAATAGGGTAAATATAAATTTTGTGAACTAAAAACAAAAAGGAAAAGAAGAATGAACGAAAGAAAGAAAGCTAAAGCAAAGTTTAATGAAATTTCTTTGAAGATTTCAAGGATAAATGAACGACGTAAGTGTCGAGCAAACGTTATCGGTGTCGATTCCCATTGTGCGTACGCGTATTCGTGAAGTATGCTCTCGTGGATACTCGAACGACGCGAGCATGGAAACAAGCGAGCCAGCAAGCAGCCAGCCAGCAAGCAAGCAAGCAAGTAAGTAGCTAAGAAAGACGCGAAATGTGCATCCTTATTATTTATTTTCTCCGATAAATTCATGCTAGTTGGACAGTTTGATCCTCTGGAATTTCAAAGTGCCTGTCAGTTAGGCTCGCGTACTTATTACTCTACTTAAGCGTTTTAATGGACAAGTTATTATTCTGATATATTGCCTTTTAAGCCTCCTGAGCCTTTGTGCCTGCGGGCCTTGTGACCTAGGGGTGGTTAGAACACCTACCTACCTATCTATCTATCTATCTACCTACCTACCTATCTACTTATCTACCTATCCATCCATCCATCCATTTATCTATCCATCCATACTTTCAACATCAACCTTTTATTAACACTGCGAGAGGGAAATTATTCGTTAAACTTCTTAACGTCCACTCGAGTTCTATCTTTTCTGCTCGAGCAACGTCGTGACGGTAAAAGAAGGAATGAAGGAATGAAGGAAGGAATGAAGGAAGGAAGAAAGGAAGTTGGCTTCGATCATTTTCAAGACATCAAGGAAATAATTCCTCGGTAGTTGCGGTCGACCGCGTTAAAAGCAAGGAAAGGGGAGAGAAATGAAGAAACCCTCTCTCTCTCTTCCCCCCCCCCCCCCCATCGCATTAATTATCACGAGTCTTTGGCGAAGGAAACAAAGGAAGAGTCCAGAGTATAGAACACACGAGGAAGAAAAAAGGTGGTAGGTAGATTGGTAGATGAGTAGATGGGTAGGTGGTTGGTAGGTAGGTAGGTAGGTAGCGTAACAGTGGTAGAGAACAGAGCTGAGAATGATTCTCTTTCCGGAAGGAGTAGAGACCGGATCATGCGCGATTTTGTTCTCTTTTTATTCGGTCTCTTTTCGTGACGACACGATGCCGGCGGTGCGATGGTAGCGTTGATGGTAGTGTGATAGTAGAGAGATGAGGCGACACAGAGAGAAAGAGAGAGAAAGAGAGAGAGAAAGAGGAGGGTGGGGAGTGTGAGTTTGAGGATGGAAAATGGGCTTTGTGCGGGACGCAAATGGCGAGAGAGTAAAAAGGAATAATTTCAAATGGAGCCCGCATGTGACACACGCGGCCGCGAGAGAGAGAGAGAGAGAGAGAGAGAGAGAGAGGGAGAGAAAGAGTATCCTCCAGTCGACTCTTGCATACGCTCATAACACTCTCTCTCTCTCTCTCTCTCTCTCTCTCTCTTTTTTCTCTCTTTCTTCCTTCTAATAAACGAAGACGTCGCTCGTGCCTGCCCCTTTGCCAGTGGGTTCGCCGCGAAGCACCGTTTTGCATTAAATCCATCCTGTACGCTTACTCTCCTCCAGAACCTACACATATACGTGTAATAGCGTGATAAAAGTAAAAAAGAAAAGGAAAGAAAAGAAAAGAAAAAAAAAAAAAAACAAGAAAAAGAGGGATCCCCAGGGATTCTCCAATCAACCGGAAAAGATTGAAAATGGACGCGAGATAGAAATTTTGTCGATTTAATCCTTTTTACGTTTCGTACGACGTTTCGTTCTAATCGATCGACTTACGTCGATTTATCTGATACCTCTCGATGTTTAATGCTATCGAACTTTGACTTTGACCTCTCCTTCCTCTTCCACCTCCACCTCCCCCGCTTCCTCTATCTATCCATCTATCCTACGCGTGTTTCTACGTTTCTCGTAAATATTTATAGTGAACGTTACAGGAACGTTCGTCCGGGATTACTATTCCATAGATGCGGGTACCGTCGAAATAACGAGCTCTCAACGTCAAACGTTCAACCGAGGAGGAGGAGGAGGAGGAGGAGGAGGAGGAGGAGGAGGAGGAGGAGGAGGAGGAGGAGAGGGGAACGAAAAAAAAAAAGAGGGAGGTAGACGAGTTTGATGGGGGAGAGGATGAAGAGTTTCGCGTCGAGACGTTAAATTCACTTGGGAATTCGTTCGGATATCGATTAAAGCAAACTACAAAACATTTCTTCGAAGATGAGTAAAAGAGCGTTTGGGTTGCTGACTCGACCGAGGACGACGTCTTTTCGTTGGGGCTCCTTTCGAAAGATATTCAAATCTTCAACCGAAGAAAAGAGAGTCTCGCGTGCTGCCTGACCGAAGAGAAGAGAGACAGAAAGGGAGGGTAAGAGGTTAGTTAAGAGAGAAAGAGACGAACGTCTTTTTCGTAATGCCGGCTCCGATATGCATCTACGTGCCTGCCAGGGGCAGAGAGAGACTCGCCCTGGCTTATTAATATTAAACAGCGCCACTTTTGCAACGACTACGACGACGACGACAACGACGACGACGACGACGGCCGTTCTATTGTCGATCGAGCCCCATCGCACTTACCACGAGTTCAGGGGTCTTAACTTGCTCCGGGTGGTAGAAAGGACACTTTTAAATAGCGGAACAAGCAATCCGGTAAGCGAAGGGATTCATCCCCGATCATCCCGATGGATACCACCCACTACACTTCATCCCCGAAGAATGTTACGAAGGCTGCCTACCTTACGACCATTTCTCTCTCTCTCTCTCTCTCTCTCTCTCTCTCTCTCTCTCTTCTTTTTTTTTCGAGCCAAGGGCAACAACCTTGCAGATCGCTAAACGACTCAGGGAAAGTGGCCTCCTTCTTTTCTCTCGAGTAGTGTAAAATAGAAAGGTGGAAAAGTAAAAGGAGGAGGAGGCAGAAAGGGAAGAAAAGAAAAGAGAGAAAAAAAAAAGAAAGGAAAAGGAAACGCACGAGGAGACGGTCCACTCGTCGTAATTGAGGAAGATGAAGCTCTCTTTTGCCTTCCCGAAGGAATGGAGAACAATAAGAAAAAAATAAATAAATAAATAAATAAATAAACAAATAAAAAAAAAAAGAAGACGAGTTTGGAGGTAACAATGCTCGCTTCCGACCACTTCCCCGACACTTTTCTATCGGCGATCTTAACCGGACCGACCTTTCATTCATCGTCTCTTCATATTCGTATTCAAGTACGCAGGTATACTCCTACCTTCCCCTCCCCTCCGGTCCTCGTAGTCCGATCGTAAAGTTCGAAACGAACAACCGGAAGTGTCCCTCCTCTGCGAAA
>OU964964.1:10325109-10452609 GCA_918808275.2 Dolichovespula sylvestris
GCTAGTATGTACTAGCGATGTTGCTACTGACATTGCTGCTACTCTTGCCGGTAGTGGTTGGTGGTGGTGGTGGTGGTGGTTGGTGGTGGTGGTGGTGGTGGTGGTGGTGGTGGTTGGTGATAGCGATCGTCCTAGTGGATGTGTCATGGGATCACCATAAGGTGGAATATTTCGTGAGACCGTATTCCTTGTTGCGCCGTCACGCTCTCCTATAGGACTCTCTCCTCTTCCTTTTCCCATTTACCCCCATGGGAATTTTCGGGATCACCCGTTATATCCCAAGGATACAGGCCGGCCGACGCGAACGACTCGAAAATAATTTGCAGTTTCCGTTCTCCTGGGAAAAATGACCGAAGACACGGGGTGCCGTTGATACGCGATGGTATCAACGACAGAGAGAGAGAGAGAGAGAGAGAGAGAGAGAGAGAGAGAGAGAGGAGAGAGAGATCACCCTCCTCCTTCTCATTTTCCTTTACTTCGCTCTATTCGCGTTCTCTCTCTCTCTCTCTCTCTCTTTTTCCACCAACGACAAAAGCCACCCCTACGCCCCCATTTTTCCATATCCCCTGAATCCCCTGTATCCCCGGTTATTCCCCTAATTACCAATTTTCGAAGCTTTTCGGAAAATCGAAAAATCGCCTTCGGACTCTACGATTAATTAGAGTACTCCGGATCACAACCGGTCTACGAGGTAGGGTGTAAGTAAAACGAAGAAAATATTCGCGATCCGAGCGAATTGCACCTGTAAGATGATTGATTTTTGACGTTACGAAGGGGAAAATAAGAAATAAAAAAAAAAAAAAAAGAAAAAACAACAAGGAGGATGGATTTGAAGAATACCAAAGAGTAGTCACGTATCTAGGAGAATCTGTCGTCTGGAAATCGTATATCTTTTGACCCAGTAGATATATCTACACACGTATGGGGACAGCCCCACACAAGCCGTAACAATTTTACGAAGTCTCGTCTCCGTTCGGTGGCAAGGGATGCTCCAACAAACTTTTCAGATATATATATATATATATATATATATATATATATATATATATATATTTCATCCAATGTATGCGATGTATTATATACATACTCTTTGGCGATAACTCTCATAATCCCATTACTTTTCGTTTTCTCTTTATTCTTTCCTTTTTTCTTTCTTTCTTTCTCCCTCTCTAACATTCTGTTATATCTACGTAAATTTGTAAAATTCAAGGATCGAAAAAATATCAAGGTCATCGAGGGTAAAAGAAGAGAGAGAGAAAAAAAAGAAATATACCATACATACATACATACATACATACATACATACATATATATATACATACACGTATACACGTTCTCATTTTCTTTGCTAGTGTTGGAGGGAGTACGCGAGATAACCGAAAATAGAATGATATCGAATCACGAGACGCTCGCTCGCATCGAAAAGATAAAAAAAAAAAAAAAAAAAGAAAAGGAAAGAGGAAGAAAAAAAAACGGGAGAAACATTCGGCTAAACGTTTATAGGCACTTAGGATAAGTTTTCCTGGCGCAACGCTATATGAATAAGTGATAAACCGTAACGGCGGTGGGTTATAAGGCCGTAGGAACGTAGTATAAATTCCGAGAGGCTGTCCTTTCCTGCCTCTCCCTGGAGTGCACCACACCCTCTCCGACTAACGGCACAAGGCTTATATTTGATAGATACGACTCGCCAAAGTGCTCATCGTATTTCGTTTAAGCTCTACGCCACCACTACCACCACCACCACCACCACCACCCACCAAACCCCCTTCAGAGTACCACCCCCGATCCTCCCACTCCCCAATACCACCTATACCGATCGAGCTGTGTTACTCGTAGGTCAATTCCCGGTATGCGTAATGCCTCATCGAACGAAAATTATTTCAACGTTCGTTCAGAGTTTGTCATCTTTCGAAAGAAAAAAGAAAAAAAGAACGAACGAACGAGAGGAAAAAGGGGGAAAAAGAAACGACGTAACTTACTTTTTTTTTCCTCCTTTTTGTCCTTATTGAAAAAAAAAGAACCACGCGAGGGTGAGAGAGAGAAAGAGAGAGAGAGGGAGAGAGAAGTCCTCTTATATAGATCGATCCTATGATTGATAAGGCAATCAAAGTTTCGCCTTTGAGACAGGGCGTAGAAGGCGAAGGAGAGACGAAATTTGTTCATTTTCCGAAGCTAACGACCCATTAAACACCCCCAGAGAACATAGGCGGGGAACAACCACCACCCCCTCGGTCCTTCGGTGATACACGACGTTACCCACTTCATTAATAATCGATAAGCTCTTTGGACCATTACTCGGTTCGAATGGCGATAATTGATAGAATTCATTCGAGGCTTTAAGTATAACACGCCGGATACGCTCAAGATAACGGTAAATGCAAAACGCGCCGGAGTATAAAGCGTATATATATTGTCGATAGACTATGATGTTGCTTTAAAATGGACCCTCCCTATCAGATATACATACATACATACATACATCGTGTTACATATATACGCCGTTACCTACACTTATGTTACGTGCGTTTATATACCTTTTTTTTTCTTTCTTTTTAGAATAATTTCACATCAAAAAATGCGTCTCGATCAATTTGGTACTATAGTTTCTTCGAATCAGACTTACTTTTACGTAGATCTGTATCTGTATTTTTTATATTATATATATATATATATATATATATATATATATATATATATATATATATATATATATATGGAACTAATCGAATTTCGATGGATCTCATTGGAGAGACGAGCTCCGGTATCGATACGTTAACTGCGATTTTCAGATGACACCCCACGTTCCCTTAGGGAGTAAGTATATTTCTATTTTTCTCTCTCTCTCTTTCCCGTACGCGCACTCATAAGAGAGAGAGAGAGAGAGAGAGAGAGATAGGAGACACGGAGCTAGAAGGAATAAAGGAACTGGAAAATAAAATGAGTGAGAAAAGAGAAGAGTATATCTATATATATATATATATATATAGGGTTGGTGTTGGATAAAGGAACGCGAGCTTGGCTTACCGTAGCTGTCGCAGATCGAAGGCATCTTATGTGGTATGCCTTTTCGATCCTCGTTGCAAGGCTTTAAGGGATAACCTTTTTTCCTTTCTCTCTATCCGTATCTCTATCTCCCTTTCTTTTTCTTTTCTTCCATTCAACCATTCACGGCTTCGTTTGGTTTCGAAAGAGTCGTGGGAGGTACGTAAAAGTATAGTTAGTTTGGAGTCTCTCCTTACGGCTCACTGGGGGCCGCATTAAAATGCCTCGAATTGTTTATTGCACGTGCCCTGTAATATCTACTGTAAACCATGCCAGGATAAAACTCACCCTTCTTCTCTGTCTCCGTCTCTCGTCCCTCTCTCTCTCTCTCTCTCTCTTTCTCTCTTTTATTCCAACGTTATTACTCTGCCATACGAAATTATTTATAAAATTACAAAAAAAGCTACCAGAGAGGCATCGGACGGAACTTTGTCGATAAAGAGTTTTTCAGTTTTTCTTCTTCTTCTTCTTCTTCTTCTTCTTCTTCTTCCTCATCTTTTTCATCTTCTTTTTCTTTTCTTCTTCTTCATTTCTAATTCTGTATCGTTTTGCCTGAGTCAAACTCGACTTCGTCCTAGTTGAAAAATAAAAAACACCGATCGTATAGGTATACGTACTCTCCAAGTATAGATATATACATTATTCTGGCTCCCTGCCCGCTCCACTAAGAAGATAGAAATATAGAAAATATTCTAGACATTTTCTACTATCATTTTCTTTTTAATAATCGAAGCGAAAGAAATTCTGTCTCTCTCTCTATCTCTCTCTCTCTCTCTCTCTATTTCTCTCTTTCTCTCTCTCTATTTATCCATTTACGAAGTAATCGCGAAATGGCACATGACCGAGTTGAGTTAGAAACTGAGATACTCCATAATCGATATGTGGTAGCTCGAACGTATACAATGTGTAATACATAAAAATCAAAAAAATATACCGAATGAAATATGCATATATCCCCGAAACAAACAAACAAACAAACAAACAAACAAACAAAACGAAAGAAAAATAATGATTTATGAGAAGACGATGGGTACCTAATTGTCGACGATTCCGCATGAGAGAGACAGTGAGATATATACGAGAGAGAGAGAGAGAGTTAGCAGTCCGATCGAACGACGTTGTTAGAGATAGATACCTGTTCATTCGACGCATGTAAACAGGACCTACTCCCCTTCGTATACTCTACTGTAACGGACCAACGACCGTTTTGTATAAACCGAGCTCTCGAACTTTTGTCGTAAACTATACGCTTTATGCGCGGATAGAGAGAAAGCGCGGCACGCATCTGTGCGGGACGATTAGGCGGTACCGAGTGAAAAGGGAAAGAGAGAAAGAGAGAGTATGAGAGAGAGAGAGAGAGAGAGATAGGAAAAGATAGAGAAGGAGAGAGAGAGAGAGAGAGAGAGAGAGAGAGAGTGGATGGAAAGAGGAAACGGAGGGTGGTCCGGGAGAGAGCTGGTTTCAATTAGAAGGCAGTAACTCTCCCGGGCATTGTTCATTTCACTCTAGATTTGTATTCCCCGTTTGTTTGTTCCCTTCGCATTTGCGTTAACCTGAGCAAAAGCGAAACTACCATGAAGCGCGTACGCGATCGGCGGTCCGTGCTGAAGAGAGAGAATCTCTCTCTCTCTCTCTCTCTCTCTCTCTCTTTATTAAAAAAAAAAAAAAGAAAAAAAGAAGAAAAAAATCGAAAAAAAGGAAAATAATGAATTACGTAGGTATGCGCGTTTATGTCGCGACTCGTGTAAGGAACAAATTCGACTCAACTAAATTTCGCTTGACAATAAAAAAAAAAGAAAAAGAGAGAGAGAGAGAGAGAGAGAGAGAGAGAGAACATATATAAGACGATCGACTTTGATTACGCGGGATACATACATACGTACGTACGTGCGTACGTGCGAGATACATAAATGCGATGATCTATCGGGTAATCGGCTAAACGAGAGAACGATAAATCATTGGCAATGATATAACGTCGGCTCTAACGGGAAAGAGAGAGAAAGAGAGAGAGAGAGAGAGAGAGAGAGGGTCTTACAACGATTAGCCCATATTCTCCCAGTCTGTTGAATATTAACGAGAAACAATATGTATATAAACGCGCTCAATTTATATATATATATATACACATATAACTGCTATCGCACGCGTCGTTGGAAGTATTCGCGTATTACATCGGGCAACGCGCCTTCTACTACTCTCGTTTCCACCTTCTCTCTTCCCCGTTCACTTCTTCTCTCTCTCACCCCCACCCCCTCTTCCCCCTTCGTCCTTCAAGCCCTTCGTCGTACTCCTTCGTGCGTATACACCTACGCGGCATTTACACGGGTACACGGTCGTGTATATGTATATATATATATATATATACATATATATTTATATATATGTACTTACGGAAGAAATTAATCTACAGACTTATGCGCGCGCCTACTTTATGCGTTTACGGTAGACGTCGTAGATTCGGATATTTCCCTTACTTGCTTTGCGAGGGCTGCGAACGTCGTAACGAAATTCACGCTGTAAGCTTGCCACTCCTTCCTTTCATACATTCATTCCCACCGCCTATCCCTCCTACGGCCCCTTCGCCCTTTTCTCTCTCTCTCTCTCTCTCTCTCTCTCTCTCTCTCTCTTTCTCTCTCTCGCTCTCTGTCATTCTCTCTCTTTGTACCTCTCGCTTTTCTCGAAAGAACGGGTGTTGCCGTGTCGAAAATAAACTCGACTACTCGATTAGCCAATACAACCCGTATGAACCTCTCGTTGTTTAACCGAACTGAAAACAACTCTGTGTGTATCCGTGTCTGTGTGTGTTCGTGTCTTTATATTTATAGATATACGTATATGTACGTACGTACACATATTATACATCCATGCGTACGTACGTACGTACATATATATGTATATAAACCCTCGATTTGAAAGTTCCATTCCAACGTGTTCAACTTCACCTCGTTCATTCATACCTAATTCGATTGGAAAAAAACAATCGATATTTCGATGAAACGTCAAGACGACTAGTGTTTTCATAAGAGACTTATCCTATCTATCTATCTATCTATCCATCTATCTATCTATCCATCCTATCAATATCCTACGCACCAATCGAATTCTTATACGAACGTTCCTTCGTCGTCATTATCGTAATATCGATGACGCATCTAAGAGCGAACGTATGAAGGGAAATAAAGGATGCCGCTGGTCGTAGCTCGAGTATCCTAACGACGGGGAAATAAAAAGGTGACGATAAGATAAGATTCTTTTAACCTTGACTAACTACATAAGTCGTACGCTTTATAATCGTTACGAATTTTTCTAGAATTATAATCGAGTCAAAATTTCTCTATCACTCCCTGTCTCTATCTCTCTTTCGATCATCGTTACGTACATATCTATATACATACGTATACATACATATATACATATACGTACATACATACATACATACATACATATATATATATATATATACACGTCGATCATTTTAAAAGCGAACGACGAAGCATAGTCATCGAGCTACTCCACCATTGACACAGGTTCGACGGAAGTCGAGATTACTCTCCTCTCTCTCTCTCTCTCTCTCTCTCTCTCTCCCTTTCCTCCCTCATCTCGTAGCTCGCTTCCTTTTCTTTCTCCCCCTTTTCTACTTTCTCTCCCTCTCTCTTTCTCTTTCACATAGCTTTTGCATCGAAAGGCGAAGTTATCAAGGCTAATTTTCCGCCTTTGTCGCATCCCTCGGTGGCCACCAGCCGGTTCGTTACTCGTGTGCCTACCACTGGCACTGTTTTTAATAACCTAATGGCTCTTACGCGGTACATTATGTCGGTATCACCATCCCCCTCCTCTTACCCCTCCTCCTCCTCCTCCTTCATCTTCTTCTTCTTCTTCTCGGTGTTCTCTATCTTTCTATCTTTCTCTCACTCGTTCGTTCGTTCGTTCGTTCGTTCGTTCGTTCCTTTATTCGCGATTTTCGTCGAAAGGACAAAAATATCCGGCCGAGCCGCCCTTCGCCCCCCACCCCCATGCCCCCCCCCCCCTCCCTCCATATTTCGCCTTGAAATTCGCGGCGAGTCGTGGAAAAGAAATGAGAGGAAAAAAAAAAAAGAGCGAGCGAGAGAAAAAGAGAGAGATTGAGAGTAGTATTAGTAACATTAATAGTAGTAGTAGTAGTAGTAGTAGTAGTAGTAATAGTGGTAGTATTATAGTAGTAGCAGTAGGAGTAGGAATAGAATCGGTAGAAGAAGAGGGGAAGAGCGTGCAACGAGAATGGGGAACCCCTTCACTCCTTTCCTCGTCAACGCCGTAGAAATCTTTCGCGATTTCCCTCCAACCTTTTTTTTTCGACTTCCTCCCTACCCCATCCACCCTCTCTCTCTCTCTCTCTCTCTCTCTCTCTCTCTCTCTCTCTTTTTCTCTCCTCTCGCATCCACTTGGCCGAGCGATCGTTCGTCGCTCAGAGTTGTCAGAGAGAACGAAACGATCGCTTAACTCTTCTTCCTTCGTCTCCTATGCCTTGCCATTTCTCGTTCAATGGAGAAATGAAGGAGAGTCTCGATTTTCCTTCCTTCCTTCCTTCCTTCCTTCCTTTCTTTCTTTCTTTCTTTCTTTCTTTTATTCGTTCATTCATTCTTTTATTCCTTCTCTTCCCCTCGTTATGATTCTTCGTTTACGAAAAGAGAGAAGGAAAGATGACGAGAGATGGATAGATAGATGGATAGATGGATAGATAGATAGAGAGAGAGAGGGGGGGGGGGAAAGGGGGGAGGAATAAAAAGAAAGAAAAGAAAAGAAACGAATGAAAGAAAGGAAAGAATGGGAAAGAAGAGTGAACGGTAGGGATTTCGATTTCTCGAAGCTTCATTATCAGTTTTGTTACCTCTCTATCTATCATCCACTTTTTCGTTCGAACGATTGAGGTACCCTCCTCTTCCGTTTCCATTTAAACGGCTAATCAGTGACATTCTCCTCCTATCCTCTGGTAAAACAAGCAGTTAATTTTACCGCGAATATATATATATATATATATATATATATATATATATATATATATATATATATATCGAAGGGTCTAGGAATTTTTTTCTTCGATATACGTCGAGTCGTTTCTTCGAGTTGCATATACTTACATACATGTATATGTATGCAAGAAATTTCGTATATCGACTCTGGCGAGTATTCATATATATATATATATATATATATATATATAAGAGAGCTTTCGAATAGATAGAGGATAGAAAGAGAGTCTAGTAAAGTCGAATCCTACGGGCCGAAGGAAAAGCCAACGAAGCGAAATGGTCTGGAATTATCGCTAGGATTACTTCTATTCAGAATCTTCTTCTCCTGCTTCTGGGATGACCACCGGTAACTACTACTACTACTACTACTACTGCTACTACTACTACTGCTATTGCTATTACTACCATCACTGCCTATCGCCACTATCGATACTATCACTACTACCACTATTATTACCACCGTTAGTACTCCGCAACAGACTGCAATGACCCAGATCGTTCTTCTCGAGCTGCTCTCCGTATTCCTCTACCTTCTCCTTTACCTCTTCTCTTCGTTACGCTTAACGTCCTCTCTAATCGATAGGAAGAAAAAAAAAAAAAAAAAAGAAAAAAGAAAAGAAAACGGATAATGGAAAAAGGAAACACGCACGCGTAACCTAAACCGAGTACATTCTCACTCCCCTGAATTAATCGCGACTAAATTAAACCTTAACGTGATCGAATATGTATATAGATATATATATATATATATATATATATATATTTCACGGACCAAAATTTCGAGCCGATCGATCCGAACCGTAGACTCTCGTCGACTCGCAGCTTAGATAATTTATTTAACGCGATACAACGAGTGCGAACAGAGAAACACAAAGAGAGAGAGAGAGAGAGAGTTAGAAAGGGCGAACGAAGTAGAAATAATAAAAAGCGAGTGATTACGATTCAGAAAGTGGTCCAGGTTATATTTCTTCTCTTTTCAAGACTTTACGATCGGACGTTTTTAATTTCCTACACGCACGCCTTTAAAAGAAAGTCCAGCATCCGAATGCAAATTCTGACAGGAAAGTTATGCCTGCCGTGAAATTAATGCTCCCGCTCCCTCCCTCCCTCCCTCCCTCTCACTGTGTTCCCACACACACACACAGCGCGCGCTTTCCTTTTACCCGCGAAAGATCGAAATTTAACGGCTCTTTATGTATACAATTGTACATACATACGTACGACGACGATATATATATATATATATATATATATATATATATATATATATATATATAAATATATATTTTATATTTTCTTTTCTTTTACATCTCACACTACGACGCAACGCACGAGTAATAATAATAACGACTTCAAACTACGACGCTTTAAGGATCGAAAGAGAAATGAAGTCCCAACGATGTATTATCCCTCATCCGACAAGGCATCATCGTGGTAGTTTCCACGTTATTCCGTTCGTCCTTCTTTCTATCGCGTTTTTCTTATCGCACGGCACGGGCGAACGCTTGCAGGACAAAAGTGCGAATAACGGGAAGGACGTCGAAAAAATTCGAGGAATAGAACGGAGCGGCGGCAGTAGTGGCAGTGCCAGTGGCAGTGGCGACGTAAGCGTCGGCAATGGCGACGTTAAGGTAAGAGAATCAATCGTAAGGAAGAAAATCATCCTATAGGTCGAAGAAACTAACAATAAGAAAATAATTTCGTCACGTGGATCCGATAACTCGACGAACGAACGCTACCGACGAGAAACAAACGTTACTTTAACAAATCTCGATTTAATATCGCTGATATTAATTTCTTACTTTAACGCAAGGTATACGTACACGTCGAAAAGTCAGTGACTGGATGTAGGTTTTCTTCGTCTCTCTCTCTCTCTCTCGTTATTCTCTCTCTCTCTCTCTCTCTCTCTCTCTCGTGAGCGATTCGTCCTTACGTCGGATGACAAAATGACAAAGGGAGTGGTCGCCCCGGGCCAGCGATATTACCGTTTCCGTTTCTGAACTATGCGAACAGTCTACAACACGCCTCCTCGGTCCACCACCACCCACCACACCCCCACACACCCACACCACGCCACCACCATCCCCTGTCCTCGCCCTTCGCCCTCCGCCCAACCGGTTCCTTTTCCGCGTTTGCACGCCCAGCCTAAAACCGTCTCGTGATTGATTATGCTCTCTGTACTTTTGCCTGCTAACGGTCCTCCAAGCTAAAACGCGATTGATCGACCGAGCTGGCCCTTCCTGAGAAAAAGATATGGATAACTTGAGAAATAAAAAGAGCGAGGGAGAAAGAGATAGAGAGAGAGAGAGAGAGAGAAGAAAGCGTAACGACGATATCATTTCCATTGAATTCTTTATATACCGACGGCTGAATTAGAACGAAATAGGGAATGTGTGTATTCGTTAATCGTTTACAGTCGTTAACTCATTTCGATACGTCCTAAATATATCTAATACGGAATGTATGTATATATGATAAGAAAAAAAAAAAAAAAAAAAAAAAAAAAAACGAGAGAAAGAAGAACTGTACTAGAGATTGTTCCTTTTTTCCCTTTAATGTTTTAATTATAATAACATTAATGGAAGCAAATTTGAGAAATAGTTTCGTGTGAGATCGAACGAACGGAGATAATGAAAAAGAAAGAGACAGAGAGAGACAGAGAGAGAGAGAGAGAGAGAGAGAGAGAATAGTCTTCGTAATGTATTCAATCTAATCGTTTACATTCAATACTACATTCGATGGTTGCTAATGATAATATACGTATACGATTAAAAAAAAAAACGAAACGAGAGAGAGAGAGAGAGAGAGAGAGAGAGAGAGAGAGAGAGGTAGTTAATTCTAAATGTCATTCGAAATGAAAACGAATTTAAAAAATAGGCCGGGAGAAGAGTCGGAGATAGAGAGAGAGAGAGAGAGAGAGAGAGAGAGAGAGAGAGAGAAAAGTGGCTCATAAAAATGATGAAATAATAAGGGAAGAAAAGACGAGGGTGGCAAATGAAAGAAAGGGCTCGAGAGGAAAGGACAGGTGCTTATTTGCTTAAATGCCGCCTATAATTGGGTGTAAAAGAGCTTCCTTTTCTTTTCTTTTCTTTTCCTTTCCTTCTTCCATTCTTCCCTTTCCTTTCTTTTCTCTCGTTGTTCGCCAAGAAGGAGGGATGGAGGAGGGGGAGGGGTATAGAGAGAGAGAGAGAGAGAGATAGAAAGCCGATGACTCGCGTACGAAAGGACGAAGGACAGTAGAGAAGGATGGGAAAAGAATGACCGAAGGACGGAAGAACTCGCATTGGGTGGCAGCACCTTTCTCTCCTCCCTTTCTTCGGCCCAACCCCCCTCCCCTCCCCTCCCCCTACCCCTCCCGCCTTCGACACCCTTAGCATCCACCCTCTTAGGTCGAGTTTTCTACCCTTTTTCCGCGTGCTGCCAGCCACCTGATGGCTGCCTCGCTGTTGGCTGTTCGCTGGCTGGCTGGCTGGCTGGATGGTTGGATGGTTGGATGGTTGGATAGTTGGTTGGATGGTTGGATGGTTGGATGGCTGGCGCACAAGGGCCCGCCGGGAATGAGATGCAGATTGCCAGAGGCCACTTCAGCCGCTAGAGGGAGTGAATTTTTAATAACACCGAGACCGTACCTGCGGCTTCGCGCTCTATGTAGAATCCCATTGTCTTCTCTTGCCCGTTCTCTCTCTCTCTCTCTCTCTGTCTCTCTGTCTGTCTCTCTGTCTCTTTTCCTCTCGTCGTACGCGCCCAACCGAGAAAAAGGACAAAACGAATACGAACGATGCGTAACGGAAGCATACCGGTGTTATTATAACGTGCCAACATGTTGAAAGAGAGACAGAGAGAAAGAGAGAGAGAGAGAGAGAGAGAGAGAGAATGAGCTGGACTTGTAAAAAAAAAGGGGGTAGGGGGGAAGAGAAAGAATTGTCAACGACAAGACACTCGGCAGTTCTTCTTACAAAACGTTTTCTCTGATTTTGTCCCTTCTTTTTCAGAAATTAGAATATACCAGAGGATGAGAGAGAGAGAGAGGGAGGGAGGGGGGCGGGGGAGCGTATAATTTGATCGAAATAAATTCAGTACTTCTTTGTCGGCGATCGTGTGATTTAATAATACTATAGGGAAATAATTATTATCGGACGATTATTATTACCCGTATGCGTTCTTAAGAGACCACACATTCTTCGATTTCGTTCTTGAAGTTTATATTAATTGTAATCGAGAACAAAATCGATGCACTCTGGCATGATCGGGTCGTTTAGAAATTGATCGTTATCGGACACCCGTGTGGCTTTTTTTTTTACCGTTCTCGGATATATATATATTTTTTTTTTCTTTTCACCCCCTATATATAAACGGTATGTACGTACGTTCATTTAAAATTACGCAATCTCTTCGTTGCAATATCCTCTTTCGTGTTCGTTCTCGTTCGTTCGTTGTTCGTTCTTTTTCTTTTTTTTCTTTTAGATCGAACAAAGCCAATCGATCGATTCTGCAGATCATCGATCGGCAAATATCACGAAGGAGTCGGTCGACAGTCCTGCTTTGCGTTCCTTCCTGAAGAATATCTTGAAGGCTCGGGACGAATTGAAGTGGATAGATCGGGCTGCGAATCGTTTAAATGATCCAAATCGTTTGTACGGGTTAGTTCAATGTCTTGAAAAAAAATAAATAAATATATATATATATATATATATATATATACGAGACAACGTTTGCAAAGATGTACTATCAAAATGACGATGATAAATGAAAGAAATTCGTGAAAGTTGGTCGTAGAGGAAGTAAGAGAAAAAAAGAAATAAATAAATAAATAACAAAGCGTGCGAATAAATATCTTTGAAAGTTTCGTTTAAAATTCGTCGTGCCTGTTATTTATTCGCTCTAACCGGTGAGCAGTCGGTTCGTAAATGGTAAAATTCATTTTCTCTTTCGCAAACTTAGAACGAACGAGGGTGCCTACGAGAGAAAAGAATCCACGAACGATCGCTTGAATCCTAACAATAAGGATCTACAACGGGAAAGGGATAACGGAGAGGAGAATCGATGGACTCGCGATTATGGTGTTTCACATGCTAACAACAACGACGATTCAGGTTACGATCGAATCACGTTTATACGAATTAAAAATATTTCGTTCGAACAGTCATACGAATTGTTTTCGCTTGTCGCGTTTATTTATTTATTCATTTAATTATTATTTATAACGAGAGGGTGTCGACGAAAATGATACAAACACAAAAATATACGAACATATCGGTACAATATGTGCGTAATATATTTGTGCAATACTAATAATAATAATAATAATAATAATAATAATAATAATAATACATCACGATATATAAATGATAAAAAGGAGGGAGAGAAAAAACATATTAAATTATAAGAAAAAAAAAAAAAAAAATGATCTTTCACAAAGATTCAGACGTCGGGATGATCTATAAACAAGATAAAAGAGAATCGACGGAGCCCGAAGAATCTTTAGAAAAATTGAAACAAACGGTATTGGAATTGAAGGAAAATTTAACGAGGAGGGAGGATAATTCGGAAAGGGGCAAGGCTATCGGGAAGGCTATTCTGAATAACGACAAATACGAAGAAGGGCTTACCGTGGTAGATTCGTCGAAAGGGAAGAGCAAGGACGAACGAAGGAACGACGACGACGACGACGACACGTCGTTCACACCGTCGAAAGGTCAGAAACATACTGAACGATCGAACGCTCCTGCGGCGAACGAGGATGAAAACACAAGTAACTAAACACGTTTGTTTTCAATCGCATTTTATACGTTTCATACGTTAACGCGAATGCTATAACGTGAATCTACGAAGAGTGGTATTTTTTTTTTTTTTTTCCTTTCGACGCTCGAGATTTATTCGCTAAAGGCGCGTTATCTCACGAAGACGTCTAATCGGGGGAAAAAAAAAAAAGAAAAGAAAAGAAAAGAAAAATAGAATTGGAAAGGTTCGACGTATTTTTCTTGTTTTATTTATTTATATATTGTTTTCTTCTTTTCTTTGCGATAATCGATATCCACGAGATCATTCATTCATTAATTTAATCAATCATTTCATATAGAATTCGCTCGGTCAAACTGTATCATAATAATATCTCTATATATTTGTTTTATTTTTCTCGCATTTTTTTTTATTTTGAAACGGCACGATTCGACGAACGACGAGGTCTTTAGATTTTTTTATCATTCTTTTTTTTTTTGTTTTTTTTTTTTTTTTTTTTTTTTTTATTATTCGAAGCAATCGTTTACATGAAACAGAATTAGGTTGGTGGAACGAGTCGGTGGAATCGCCGGAGGAGATGATCGTCGTCGATCCGGAGAAATCGATCGGAAATTCGGAGGATCGAGTTGGCGGCTCCTCGATCCTACCACGGAGAATCAAGAGGATCGACGTTAATAACGATTTCGTTGACGAAACGAATCCCAATATATTGTACGAACGTAAAAAACGTAGCGACGGAAGTCGTAACGAAGAACGATCACATTTCAATGACGATAATACTTACGACAAAGAGAAACTAAATCGAGTGTCCAATGACGACTATTGGCGAACGAACAATTACAAGGAGTTGACTAACGTCGACGATTTGATTGCCCAACAAGCTAAACACCTCGATTATAACGACAACAACAACAACAACAACAACGACAACAATAATGATGATGATGATAATGATGATGATAAAGTCTTCGGTGAAATCGAACGAATGAAAAAACGTAAAAGCCCAAAGGGAGGATTGTTATTATCATCGGTGAAGGGAAATGAGATTAAGAATCGATCTACGTCGATTAACGAGCGAGGATGTTTCATCGGTAAAAATCATCGTAGACTTCAAAGTTACGACGAGAGTTTCGAGGAGAATATTGTCGCCGGGTTAGGATCTACGAGGAACGGGATAAGTAAAGTCGCCAAAAGTTGTCGCGACAGGAAGAAAGACGCCAAAAGGAGGCCGGCCATTAACGAGAAGTCGACGATTAATCGGGACGACGAAGAGGAACAACGGGATGATAATGTCGACGAGGATTCGAACGGAAATTTTGAAGGGAACGCCAACGAGGAGAACGGTATTGTTGTTATTATTATTATTATTATTATAATTATAAAAAAAAAATATATAATTTTCTTCTTTCTTTTCCCTTACACGTCCTCCAACATAAGAAAAAAAAAATATATATATATATATATATATATATATGTATCCATGCTCGCATTCCAAAGGAAGCAGTATATCTTACTCATTAAAGTATATGTGTATAATATATATTTTGTGCAGACGAAAAGGACAATACGATGATTGAGAGACACGTGAGAACGTTGGAGAGAGCGAAGAATCCTTACGAGGCGAGAGTTAACATGATGATAAAGCAACGTATAGCATCGACGAAACGCAAGGAGGAGAAAAATCGTATCAGGGGGAAACGTTATCCTTTGGGTATAATCGAGTATTACGATTACGACGAGGAGGATATTGACGAAAGATCGAGAGAGTCGCAAGCCGTGGACGATAAAGAGGAGAAGAGGGAGGATAAGAAGGAGGAGACTCTGGTTGGCTCGAATTTAGGGCTTGGTAATTAAAAATTGATTAAACGAACAAAAATTTATCGAATCGCTGCGACCTCGGATATTTTACGATTCGATATGTTATTTGCGATTGTTGGTTGTTTGTCCTTCCAAACGCAGACGATAACTTGCGAGAATCTCAGAACGATACGTCGATGCAGAAGAAGAACGAACAAGAGGAGGAACAAGAGAGAGAGAAGAAGAGGAAAGAGCAAATGAAGAACAAAGAACCGAAGCAACAATTCCTCGTCAACTTCGAACAAGTAAGAGCTAAGGACGGGAATCCGTCCAAGTCTCTTAGGAGCAAGGTCAGGCACGAGGACGACCGAGATGTGGATAAAAGCTCGCTAATGGATCGAGAAAGATCATTTTTAAACGAGGCCACCGCCACCGCCTCTGCCGCAGCCGCAGCCGCAGCCGCCGGCGTGATTCGCGATGAGAAATCATCCGCTAGAGATTGTCAAACGAAATGGTAAATATATCCATACGTATATATGTATATTTATATGTACGATATATATATACGAATAAAAGGGACTTTTCTAAATCGAATTTTTTATCTCTCTCTCTCTCTCCCTCTCTCTCCCTCTCTCTCTCTCTCTCTCTCTCTCTTTCTATATATATATATATATATATTTTCTCTATTACTACGATAAAAATCAAATCGAACGAGTTAAAAACTAAATGAATCGAACGACTGATGTAAGGTCGAAGAAGAGGAAGAAACAGAATGAAAATAATCGATTGGTCGAAGAGCCCAATCAGGAGTTTGTTAACGTCGAGAGAGTTTTACCGAAGGAATCCCTCGAATATATATTCCGAGGACCGGAAACTTTAGAACGAGAAATAGTCGACGTTGTTTTCGGTGACGTACAACCAATCGAATTACCGGAACGTGAGAAAAAATTGGACGGTTTCGGGTATATCTTTGATAACGCCAATTACTTCGTCTTCCTCCCTCTCTCCCTCTCTCTCTCTCTCTCTCTCCCTCTTTCCAAATAAATAGAAATATATTTCTATCGGCCAAGTGTTTTAGATTTTTCTCTGTATTTTTCTTCCTCCTTTTAATCCCATTTATATCGACTGAAATAGATTGGGAGGTCGATTCGCCGCGAAGAAATCAGATGAGAAGGATTACGACGATATCGACAACGTCCTTTACGAGGAGCTAAAGAAATTATACGATTGGGACGACAACGAGAATAAAAACGGGCCACGGCTTAAAGGCGATCAACGTATGATGCACCAGGAGTCGGACGATGATCTCGAAAGGAAGGCGAACAACAACAACAACAACAACAACAACAACAACAATAACGAAAATACGTCGGCGAGCAATTACATGGCTTTAAAGAAGACGGACGATCTATTTAAAGGCGGAATAGAGCAAGGCGATATTTTCGAAGATAGAACGTCGACCAACGGGACTAAGGATCATCACTCGAATCCAAACTATACCAATATCGGCAACATCGAATGGAAAGTTATTCCCGTAAAGAGCATCTTATTAATATACATATATACATATATGTTTTCGAATTAAGATTCTTCGTTGATTATTGCGAAACGCTTTACGACGAGGAAACCATTAATTAAACGATCTTGCTCTTACGTACGATTAAATCGATAGATCGATAGATCGATCGATCGATCGATCGATTTAAACGTAAAAGCAAATAACGTTTACGCCTGGATATACGTGTGCGGTTACATTAGACATTATTAAATATTATTACCTCTGGCCGCGGGTACTTTACAAAATAAATGTTTTATCGCAGGTAGTGGAAACTATAAATGATTCACGTTCCAAATCAAGCGGAGTGCTTCGATCGGGGGGGTGGTTATCCAAGCGAAAAACTGCGCCGAAGACCGATTCGGGTTCGCCTTATGAAAATGGAAAATACGAAGGTTCCGTGAACGAACTCGAGGATAACGTACCGAGTAGTATCGACGGTGATAAACGTTCGCTTTTAGATTCTAAAGATATGCACGAATCTTTCGTAGAGCCTGTCATGGATCGTATCGACGATTACGACGACGACGAAATTAAGGTCAGATTAGGAAGAGGCCTGAAAACGATCGACGACGATAACGAAAACGTAAACGTAAACGAAAACGATAACGAAAACGACGACAACAACGACAACGACGACAACGACGACGACGATTCGATAAAAAACTTTAACCCCAAAAATGCAACTAACAATATCAATCTAATAATCCCTATTAATAATGACAATCTAACAACGACTACGAACATTGTAAAAATTTCTATTACGAGTAACGAAATAAACGCAATTAATACCTCGTATTGTCCACGAGAAATCAATGATAATTCTAACGAAACGATACCAAAAATGGAAGGAAATAGGTCGAAAAAAGAGAGCAGGGATTACCACCATCGTTCGACCGTGAGTAGCGTTCGAATCGATTACGGCGATCGGCCGCCTCGATCGACCTTACCGTCGACGTCGTCGTCGTCGTCGTCGTCGTCGTCGTCGTCGTCTTCGTCGTCGTCGTCGTCGTCGACCAATGGAAATGGATCGAGAGTTAAACGAGAGGGAAATACTTACTCGCTGAATTACGAACAAAAGGGTAATCCTTACGACACGTATTATTCGCATTCGAACGATTACACGAAGTACGACGATGATCGTCGCCTTTACACGATCGAGCCATACAAAAAATCCAAAGGCAACGACGACAATACGCGTTTGACGGTTTATCAAGATTTGACGGATCTTTACGAGCACAAATTGGGCGATTCGAACGGTTTGACGACGATTAACGATGGGAAAGGGAATAAGGCTAAGGGAAGGCGTAACGGGAGGAGAAAGAAGGATAGGGATAAGAAGAGAAAAAGGAATAAGAAAAGGAAGAAGGCGAGGAAGAGAAAGGGCGGGAGGGGTAGCGGGGGCAGGGGGGACAGGAGGAGGAGGAGGAGGAGGAGGAAGAAGAAGAAGAATTCCGATTGGAGGATGGCCAAGAAGAAACGCGTTAGAAATTTGAGAAAGGACGATGGATTCGAGTCCATGGGAAATTCGAGGGGGAATCTTTCGAAGCGTCGTCAGTACGCGAATTTTCGCGACTTAACGCGGAGCAATGAAAGGAGAAGGAGGAAGAAAAAGGGACGAAGGCAACGACGAGGTCGAAGGAAGAAGAAAAATATGGGCGAGAGGAAGAGGAAGGAGGAGGAGGAGGAGGAGGAGGAGGAGAGGATTCGCGACGGTGAGGCGAGTGGGACGAAGGGGATTCGAAGGAATCCTCATGCCGACGTCATCGTGGCTGGCGCTAACGCGTTACAACGGGAGAGTGCGAACGATCTGAACGTGAGTTAAAAATTTAGGGGGGGGGGTCGGGGGGGTCGGGGGCGGAGGCGTGGGACTTTAGGAAAGAGGACAAAAAAAAAAATTAAAAAGCCAAAAAAAGAAAGAAAGAACGAGCGAATGAAACGATATCGATTGACGTCTATGGTGACGTACGTACGCGAACGAGGAAATTAGAATAGAATTCGGTTCGATTAAATCGCGTATGTAAAAAAGTCAATCGAGGGACGACGGTCGAGTATGGCGTTTTATCGATTTATTTTTATTTTTACGTTTATTTTTATTTTCATTTTTATTTTTATTTTTGTCGTTGTCGTTGTCGTCGTTGTCGTTGTTGTTTCGGGGGATAAAGATGGCCCGATAAATAACGAGCGATGAATATACAGACAATGAGAGAGAAGGAGACGGAGGATGAGGATACGCGTAGAAAGAAGCTCGCTATGCTCCTGACAGCTGACAACATGGAAGATGAATCTCAAATGGATTTGGCTCTTCGTGGAGAATTGGCTGGAAAAATCGTCGAGAACATTTTCGAACAAGTAAGAAAAGAGAGGGGGGGGGGGGAAAGGGAAGCACGGGATATGCGTGCATCTTCCTTGATAGATGACCGTACTGATTAGGTCGGTTTCAAACGAAAGCGAAGGTTTAATAATAACTGTCATTTGCGTCGTAGGTGCAAAGGAACGAGGCCCTTAAGGTCGCACTAGGTCCGGGACTTTACAGAAAGAACAATCCCGGGGATTCGATCGAGAACGATAAGGCTTATCGTCGGGGACTCGACGACGATGAGGTACGTCGATTGTAAAAAAAAAAAAAGAAAAAAAATGAAGAAAAAGTAAAAGAAAAGAAAAAAGAATTACGCATATCGATATTTTCGTTGCTCTAAAGTGGTACGCGGGTTAAATGATCGATCGAATACAAAATAAATTTATTTTCGATTATCTACGTCGCGCTTGCTCGCCTACCCCTCGTACGAGTGCTCTCCTATTCGTAAATAGAAAATATTTCGCGAGGGTCTTTAAAAGAGAGAAAGGAGAAAGAAAAAAAAACAAAAAAAAAGGAAGGAGAAGTCCCTTTTTCAATTAATCTTCGTACAAAACTGGACCGATTATTCTTTGGGAAACAGATAAAACGTACCGAGACGACGATGAAGAAAGTTATGGAACTACTTGGTCGACTGGTGTTGGACGAAGTCCAAAGGAAAACTTGCGCGGCATTACCGCCGGACATGCGACAATTTTTAGAGTGGATGTTGGAAGTCAACGGACAGAAAGAATCGCAGGAACAAGTAAAAGATGATAAAAAAGAAAAGAAAAAAAAAAAAAAAAAAAAAAAAAAAAAAAAACAGTTACATTTATTATCAAACGTCAGAAAGCGTAAGATCGATCTTTTCGGTCCGTCCGATCGAATTCATCGACGATAGAACGAATCAAATCGTATGTAAATGTTTGAACAAAATTTACAGACACCTTTGTTGCCATTGGTGCAAGACAAGGAGACGACCGTACATCCGACGGACGACAAAATACTATTTCCCAAAATTTCCGATCAAGGGACCGATAAGGACGTGAACGAATTACACAAGAAGGTTCGAATATTGCAGAATCTTATTAACGAGTACAACGCTTTGTCCGCCAAGGAGAAGATAAAGGTTCAGACTGTCCACGATTATCTGGTAATAAGTCCATAAATTGTCTTTGATAAGCTCGATCGTATCCGTACGATGCTAATCGCAATATTCTTTTCTTTTCATTTTTTTTTTTTTTTATTTTTGTATTAACGATAAGAATAATAATAACACACGATAGCGACGATGATCGCTTGTTTGATTAGGTCAGACAATTGAATTCGTTGTTGCATTACATCGAGGAGAAGGAAAGGTCGGAGACGAAAAAAAGTGACGCTAAGAACGTACCACCGGCGAGACGCAACGCGGAATTTATTCTTCGTTATCGTAGTACCTCGCCAAGTTTCGAATTCGACAGGAACCTGTCATTGTCCAAGGACGAGACGTCGCCTGGCCCTTGGAAACTCGACAATGCCAGTTTCGCGTTGGACATCGAAAGGAAGAAACGTCGGCCTGTACGAAGTCCCAATTATACCTTCGATAAAAAACGACGAAGGAAACGTGACGAACGCAAACGTAAGAAACGCAAACGTAAGAAACGCAAACGCAAACGCAAACGCCGCGGCCGAAACTCGAACGGGACGGCGGAGTATCGAAAGCTGGCTCGTCGTGCCGCTATGATTAGGCAAAAGCGCGACGACAATTTGGAGGACGAGTGGGATCAATTCGATTTCAAATACGAGAAACCGGAGATTTATAAATCTATGAGCATTTTGAACGATCCGAACGGGTAAGGAATTTGTGTTTATAAAGTAACGATTTAAGGAAAAAGAGAGGGGGGAAAAAAGAAGGAAAAAGAGATTATATATATATATATATATAAATTTTACGTAAAGCGTATCGATAAAATACTGGTACATCGAATAATAGTGTACGATACATAGTAACGAGTAAGCTGCTCGGCTGAACGTTAATTGACGTAGTTGAACTTCGTTTTGTAGGATTATAAGAGACGAACGATCGATCGATCCAAAGAAGAATAAAAAGAAGAAGAGAGAAATCATGATAGGGTACAACGTTACCGTCGCCGAGCCCAATAAAAATAATAATAATAATAATAATAATAATAATAATAATAATAATAATATCGACGATTTACCGGTGAAAGGTAAAAACCGTGCCGAGGACGAGATGATACTTCTTAATAAACGCGAAGCTTGGAGGAAACAGAACGAGAGAGAGCTAGAGGAGGTGGCCTTCGGTAAAGATATGAGAAACGGGTTTAGGGAGGAGGAACGATTCCAACGATTGACGGGAATCAAAGGGAGGAAGGGGAAGGGAAAGGGGAGGACGGCGATGACGACGACGAAGCTGAACGAGGATAAGCCGAGGGAAAAGCGAGAAAACAATGGACTAGAAAAGATCGAGAAGAAGAATACGAAGACGACTTTTGTCCGATCGAATTTAAATAACGTCACGTTGAATATCAACGCTACGTCGTTTCCTACCTATTACGAATCAACGACCACCACCACCACCACCACCACCGCCGCCACCGCCGTTCTTTCGTCCACCACGAATATTATCGAGAGGGAACTAATATCGTTGAAAGGATCTAACTGCACTTCGAGCCGCGACGAAAGAGAAAAATTAAAGACGATCGAACGTGGTATAAACGTTTACGCCGATGACAAAAACGAGACGACGAACGCGAGGAGGAGCGCGGAGATTTAAGGGAAAGGATAGATATTGATTGACAATCGATGAACGATCGCTCGTATTACGACCAACTTTAAAAAGAAAGGGGCGGGCGGATTTGTATTGTATATTCGCCGATTACAAGGTTTAAATATAATAGCTATAATAGTAATAATAATAATAATAATAATAATAATAATAATAATAATAATAGTGATGATAATAATGATGATGATGATGATGATGATGATGATGACGATGATGATGAAAAATAAAGAAGAAAAAGAGATAGAAGGAAGGAGAAAGGAACCCGGTCGTTATTATCATTGTCAATTATATAGGACGGGATGGGATCTAATAAATCCGTCGATCGCGAAACGTCTAAATAATTTCATCCCGTGCGAACGAACGCGATCGATCGCGTATGAGCGTTATCTCGGTCGACGTGTTCTCCCCCATCGGAACGCGACAGACAGACGGACAGACAGCCGCCAGTCGAAACTTCGTAAATTGTCCTGTCGTTACGATCAACCCGGATGTCCTCGTGCATTTACACGAACCCTAACTTCGCTCTGCTAATCTACACCCAAATTACTCTCTCAATGAGATCGATCTCGAATTGTCGAAAGAAAATATTGAACGATTGCACGGATTAATAACGAGAAGGAAGGAAGGAAGGAAGACGAAGAGGAAAAAAGAAGAAAAAAAAAGAAAGAAAGATAAAGAGAGAGAGAGAGAGAGGCAAAAATAGGATGCATTGAAACAAACGATATCGAAGGCATAGAGGATAAAAGGAAAGAAAGGGAAAAAAAAAGGAAGGATACGCGTAACTCTAAAAAAGAATTGAAAAAGTTTTTCTACCCGCGCGATTACGACACACCTGTGAACTTTCTTCCAAGTTTATTAAATACCGTGCGTAGGTAGGTGTGTGTGTGTGTGTGTGTGTGTGTGTGTGTGTACCAAGTTAACTTCCCAAAGTTCTTTTTAAAAACTCGTAGAAAATTGATAGCCGCCTTACTCTTCCAGGTCCTCCTTCTTTAAAAGAAAAGAGACGTCTTCGGCTTTGGCTTCGACTTCGGCCTCGGCCTCGGCCTCGGCCTCGGCCTTGTCTTCGGCTTTTTCCGTACGAACGCGTGAGGAACGCAAACCCTCCCGTTGGGATGCGCTTCAATGAAATCTTACGAATCTTTAATCACTCACCCCAACCCCCCCAATCCCGCGTCGTAATCCTTTCCACCTTCTTCCCTTCAACTCCCGTATAACTACTACCGACGGTCTAAGCGATAATTTACGATGTTAAAAGAAACTTGATTAAGTCGATCTTAAATTTAAATCTCTTTGACAGCTATATACTAAATGGGTGTAAGGAACGTTAACTTGTCGATCCATAATAAAGAAAAATAAGTGAAATGAAACAATGAAGAGAAAAGAAATAAACAAGACACACAAACCACACACACACACACACACACACGCACGCATATATTCGTCCATCCCTTTCTATATTTCTTTCGAGGATTACGAAATATCTCGAAAGTTTTCTCTTACCAAAGTTTCCACACGATGGAATTCCCTCGAGCCAATTAAAGTCCCAAAATCGGATGCGCTCGCTTATGCAAGCTAAAAGGGGTGGCTAGCTTGTAGAGGGTGAAAGTAAAAAGAGAGAGAGAGAGAAAGAGAGAGAAAGAGAAAGAGAGAAAGAGGGAGAAGAAGAAGTTGGTTCACTCACGCCGAACGTTATTACTTATTCGACGAGATTTTAAGGGTGGTCGACACGCGGATTTATTTAGATATTCCACGGTGAGCATCTGCAGACTCCTCTCTCTCTCTCTCTCTCTCTCTCTCTCTCTCTCTCTCTCTCTCTCTCCCTCTCGGTCGCGTTTGCGAGCCGCATCATCTCGCGGCTCGCAACATCTCGCGGAATCTCTATTTCCCTTACTCCTCCCCCACTCACTCTCGCGCATTAATATACACCGGCTTTCGAGAGGGAAGTCCTCCGTAGGACCAACCCCTCCTGCTATCTTTACATAACATTAAGTTGTTGCTATGCCAAGAGCTCTCTCTCTCTCTCTCTCTCTCTCTCTCTCTCTCTCTCTCTCTCTCTCTCTCTCTCTATCGCACCCCTTTCTCTCTCTCTCTCTCTCTCTCTCTCTCTCTCTCTCTCTCTGTCTCACTTTAACTCACTAACTCTATTGGACTATAGGAAACTAAGGCCACTAATGGAGGTTAAAACGTGAAAACGAGCCGACGCAATTCTTTTTTCTACTTTCCAACCCCCCCCCCTATCTCTCTCTCTCTTTTACCCCGTCGATCCTATATATATTTCTTTTTTTCCTTTTCCTTTTTCTTTTTTTTTTTGTTTTTAATATTTTTATTACGCGACAAAGAAAGTATCGATCTACCAACGGCATTTTTTTTTTTTTACCATGCCGAAGGTGTTTAATATTAGAGGAGGAGACGACTCGCGGATACGATGAAGCGCGTCCGGTGGCTAAAGAGAATTTCGTATTATACGACTCGGACTATGAGGCATGTACGAATCCCTATTGAAATTTTAAATATCGTATCTATCGCATCAAAGAATACCTAATTCGATGGATAGACGGATGTGGATAGATAGATTCTGTACGGTTATTATTTTTTATTTTATTCCTATCTATAGATACATACGTATATAATATTTCTATATATGTAAATATATATATATATATATATATATATATATATACATATTATACCTATGTGGTATTATTATTGATGAAATCAATTATTTTTCATTAAATATAGGCTAACATAAGAAAATTCGATTATATATATATATATATATTCGATCGGGGGAAATATGAAATGCAAGTTCGATGTGTGTGTGTGTGTGTGAGGTAATCTCGAACGATCTTCCGTCGGTCCGACGGATTCGATTGAATTGTACCGCGACGAGGACTCATTGTCGGATATGTTAAATGAACTTATCAAAGCTATCGTTAGTCACGCTCTCTCTCTCTCTCTCTCTCTCTCTCTTTCTCTCTCTCTCTCTCTCTCTCTCTCTCTTTCTCTCTCTGTCTTTCTGATCGATATTATCTCGACGACGTCGACCTCGATTGTAGGCCAATATATCGTCGTCGTCGTCGTCGTCGTTCGAACGAATCGAGTCGAATGTGCATTGTAAACCTTCTAATTGGAAAGTGAATTCGGCTTATAGGGACAATCGCCGCGGAGAAAAGCCGCATTGTTTCGGAATTCGGATTACGGTCGCGGTATGCGCGGAAGAAAAAGGGTGGGTGGGCGGAGGAGATGGGGGAGGGTGGGGGGCAGGAAAAAAGAGAGAAAAAATAAAAGGAAAGGAGAGAGAGAGAGAGAGGAGGATAGGCGAATCGTTAAAAATGCACGGTATGCGCTTAATAATCGCGTTCGCATTCTCGCGTTGTTTCCCCACATTTTCGCGATGTTCTCGATAATACCGCCTCTGAGGTTTTTTGAATTTTGTCCGCGTTCAAACAAAAAGCTCTCTCTCTCTCTCTCTCTCTCTCTCTTTCTCTCCTCGGTAATACCGATCGAATATTCTTATCCAACACTGGACGGAATAGATTCGTTATTTTTTTTCCTTTTTTTACTTCCAATAATGGTAGAGGGTACCACCAACGTCGCGTACGTATATGCATGCACGTATATATATATATATATATATATATATATATATATATATATATGATCTTACATTATAATTTATGAAAATTTAATTACGATCGTTGTTACTAAATACGTATGAAAATGAATGAGAGAAAGAGCGATAGAGATAGAGAGAGAGAGAGAGAGGAAGTTCCACTTTGATTTACGCGTCGAGTGCCAGATTGGTAGATAGAGAGTCGAAAGGGATAAAGCTCGTCAAATCCATCACGATTATACGAATTCGCGGCTGAACGAGGCCATCGGTGGTATTGCGAGAAAGAAAGACGGACGAATGGACGGACTGACGGATGGATGGATGGATGAACAGACAGACAGATAGAGATAGAGAAAGAGAAACAGAGAGAGAGAGAGAGAGAGAGAGAGAGAGAGGGAGAGGGAGAGAGAACAGATCGATCGTCGATTCCATAATTACGAGAATCCAACGAACAGTTAAATGCGACGCGTTGATCGTCCTCGATGATCGTCCCTTTCGTCCTAATGATTCCATCCGAAGGAATATCCGCGAATGTGGTAATGAAACAGACAGACAGACAGGGAGAGAGAGAGAGAGATGAAATGAAATGAAATGAAATGAAAAGAAAAGAAAAGAAAATAAAAGAGGTAAGGAAGAATGTTGGCTTTGGAGATGTCCTGGCACGCATTCTACAATGACAGATGATATTTTCGCGTATCATGATCGCAGCTAGGACAGTTTCCTACATCCTCGAATATATACAGAGAGAGAGAGAGAGAGAGAGAGAGAGAGAGAGAGATAGAGAGATAGAGAACACTAGTAGCAGCAGTAGCGGTACCAGCAGTAACAGCAACAGCAACAGCAACAGCAACAGCAACTACAGCAGCAGTAGCAGCAACGCACCGGCCTGGCATCGTCGACATGTCGATAGCAGGCCTCGCCGTGCGATACATCCACCGATATCTCCGTACTAGTAGCATGGGGTAGAGAGTAGTATATCCGCGACCCATCCCCCTCCCACCCGTTCGTTCGTTCGACCGCTAAATGGCCGAGCGGAGGCCAACCCCCTCTTCCTATGGTGCTCAATTATTGATACTTACCCCTCTCTCTCTCTCTCTCTCTCTCTCTCTCTCGCGTGCGTGTGTGTGTGTGTGCGTGTGCTCTTCCCACTACATCGTATTTTCTTCCTTCCACCGTTCTCTCGCCCATTCGAGATGCGCCGTCTTTCCTTCTCATTCTATTGCAGGAATGCATTTTCGTGCTCCACCCCATACCCCCTACCTCCCTTCCTCCTACCTCTACCCCGTACCCCCTCGAACAAGGGAGACCTCTCTCATTCGCTGTACCCACGTAAAAGATTGATTCGCTTGATACCTGGAAAGAAGGGAAAAAAAATGAAGAGGAGGAAGCGGAAGAAGGAAGAGGAGGATGAAGAGGAGGGGAAGGAAGGAAGAAAGAATAAAAAAAAAAAAAAAATAGAAAATAAAAAGGAGAAGAAGAGAACAGGGGACGAAATTGCTGTTCCAATTCTTTCTTTCCATCTTTCTTTCTTTCTTTCTTTCTTTCTTTCTTTCTTCCTTCCTCTTCTTATTTTTATTTCTCCTTTTCTTTACTCGCGTGAATTTTCTTTTTCCTTTGAGGCATCTTTCGTCCGTTTGTTTTGTCGATTTTCGTAGTTGTTTTTTTTTTCCCTCTTTTCTACATTTTGTTTCCTTTTATTAATATTATAATTTTCAATAAACAATCGGTTAACAATCGATCGATGTAAAATTGAATAAGACGAAAACATCGACGAAGAAGAAGAAGAAGAAGAAGAAGAAGAAGAAGAAGAGGAGGAGGAGGAAGAGGGGGAAGAGGATAGGATAGAATAGGGTGGACGTATCGTATATTACTGAAATTCGATAAGATTATTGTATGAGAACCACTGAGCCACGGAATGGCCTCGATTAACCGTTTGATCGGCTAGAGGCAGTGGTCAACGTTTTCCAGGCGACCAGCTCGGCCTATTAGATCCTACTACTACCAATACTAGTACTATTTGCTACTACTTCTATTACCAGTACTACTACCACCATTACTACTACTACTATTACGACAACAAACAACTACCACCCATACCGGTAGTACTGTTACAGCAGCGGGCAATAGGTTTGTGCGTCTGGTTTGGTCGAGCTTTCAAGGCTTAAGCGACCGAATACGTTTCTGTGTTTCTTTCGGGTTCCTACGTAAGTACATACGTATATACGTACGTATGTATGTATGTATGTATGTATGTATGTATGTATGTATGTATGTATGTATGTATGTACATAACCTCTACGTAAGTACATACCTATATCGTCGATCGGTTCGCAAGCTAACAGAACAGAATCTGATTTATACGGAACGATGAACTTTCGAGAGCGACAGCGAGACAGAGAGAGAGAGAGAGAGAGAGAGAGAGAGAGAGAGATCATTCGTGGTTAGGAAATGAAAAAAAAAAAAAAAGAGAAAAATTAAAAAACAAAAAAAGAAAGGGAAGAAAGAAAGAAAGGAATATATAAAGAATAAGGGATGAATGTCGGTCTATGTACGTCTGATTAAAAGTTTTTCGACGAGAGAGAGAGAGAGAGAGAGAGAGAGAGAGAGAGAGAGAGAGAGAGAGATAGAGACCCGAATCGTTAAGTCGGACCTGGGCGATACACGTTAGATTCGATAAATCGAAACCGATTCGCACGAATGCCCAGGACTCGGCTCTTAAGACGCGACTTTTAACGAGAGCCAAACTCCTCCTCGCCAGGCATCGTTATTCGTTAAAAGAGAAACGATCTGTCTCTCTCTCTCTCTCTCTCTCTCTATCTATCTATCTATCTATCTATTTATCCATCTATCTATCTCTTTCTGTGTCTCTAACCATCCATCCCTAACAGTCCATCCTTCTCATCCAGCATCTTTTTTTCGTGGGAATTTGAAAGGGAGTCATCGATTGGAATGTCGACTCTTTCGCCTAAGTTTAAAAAAAAAAATAGAAAGAGGGAGGGAGGAACGGACGACGGAGGATGAGTTGAATAGGAGGGGTGAGGAGAAAAGGAAGGAAAGAGAGAGAGAGAAAGAAGGAAAGGAAGGAAAAGAGGTCGTCTCCATAAAGCGATCGGAGGATCGGCTGGCTTTTTCTTGTTCGTTTTTTTTTTCGTGCAAGATCTCTCTCTCTCTCTCTCTTTCTCTCTCTCTCTCTCTCTCTCTCTCTAAGTGTATTAGACTCGCGTTTCGGATCGTCGGACGGGCGAAGAAGAAGAAGAAGAAGAAGAAGAAGAAGAAGAAGAAGAAGGTGGAGGTTGGTTTTGAAGGGTGCGAGAGGGTGGTCCGAGGGCGCGGGCCTGTACCCCGCTAATGGCACCCTCGGGGTATTCCCGGAGAACCCTCTCGTATTTATTATTTAGCGAGGATGCCGTGAAGAGGGAGAGAAGAAAAGATAGATAGATAGATAGAGAGAGAAAGAGAGAGAATTACGTGGAAGGACGAAGAATGAGAGAGCGAACAAATAATCGTCGACTGGAAGCTTAGAAAAGAGAGAGAGAGAGAGAGAGAGAGAGAGAGAGAGCAACCCCTTTTCACCCACCCCTCTCCTAACCACCACCACCACCACCACCACCACCCCCACGTACCCCTTTCCCCGCACACCCGCTCGCCCTTATCTCTCAGGATCGCTCCCTTCGCCAAACCACGAGGATTTATCCGCAAACATCGCACATAGAAACTCTCGGACTTACTTCCGACGTAACGCAAAAGATTCCTCGGCGATGGTGACCGTCGGACAAAAAAAAAAGAAGAAGAAGAAAGAGAAACGACTAGTCGAGCTTTCGCAAGGACGCAAGAACGCAAGGACTGACCCGGAGAGGACGAAAAATTCTTTTTCGAGATTGGTACGGGACGTACCTTTCTTTCTTTTTCTTCTTCTTCTTGTTTTCTTACGTAAAAATCAGCTTGGAAATCAGCTGGAAAAATGGAAGGATCTTGAAAATATATTCCAACGTCCGAGGGGGAAAACTCATCGAACGGTTCGGATTTTTCGTTTGGTTCTTACAAATAAAGAAAGGAAAAAAAGAAAAAGAAAAAGAAGGAGGAAAAGATAAAAGAGAGGAAAAGAAGGAAGAAAGGGACAGAGAAAGAGAGAGAGAGAGAGAGAAAGAGAGAAAGAGAGAGAATTAAAGATAGAGAAAGAGAGTCGGAGAGGTTAAGCCGGGAAATCGAAAACGATTGTCGCTGGTGCCCGTTCGAAAAGGGCTCGCGCGCGCAATTTGCGCGTCAGGGAAATGCATGCTCCGCTGGCAGCAGCTGCGGGACGTTATTGATACTACATTTCTCCCGATTTGACGAATTGCCGTACTGGACTAATGGTCCGAATACGAAAGCCTCGGCGAACTGCTGCTTTCTGACCGTAGCTCTGCTTTCGAAAGAGAAAGAGAGAGAAAGAGAGAGGTTAGGATAGCTAAAATTGTTGAGACCGTCGTGTGTGTGTGTGTGTGTGTGTGTGTGTGTATGTGTGTGTATATATATATATAGATATATATATATATATATATATATATATATATATATATATCTTGCTCATAACTCTTCGACAAGAGCGTTGCCTTCTAGAACGTCCAGTTGGTACGAGAAAAAAAGAAAAAAAAGGGAAAAGCAAAAAAAAAAAGAAAGAAAAGAAAACCCATAAAGAAAAATAGAAGGATAAGAAGGAAAAGGAGAGAGAGAGAGAGAGAGAGAGAGAGAGAGAGAGAGAGAGAGAGAGAGAGAGAGAGAGAGAGATGAAAAAATACGTACGGTAGAAAAAAAATGAAACGAGGAAACGAACGAACGAACGAATTTATTTGGCAACGATCGTGCGTAAGAAGAAACGAAAAAAAACAACGAGAGAGAGAGAGAGAGAGAAAGAGAGAAAAATGGATGTCAGAGAGGGGAATGAAACGGAGAAGAGAAAAATATGCTAATTTATAATTACGTCCTTGCACGACACCTATACGTACCAAATAGAAATTAGAGACGGCGCCACCGACCACCTGTTGTTCCCCGTTTTAACGAGATTCTATAAAAATATATATATATATATATATATATATATATATACATACACGCACGCATATGTTTATATATAGATATATATTATGATGACGGTAATAATAATAATAATAATAATAATAATAATAATAGGGTGATCACATCGGGTCAAAAACATTTACGAACTATACATGATTTCGTACGTACATATATATATATATATATTATATGTGTGTGTGTGTGTGTGTGTGTGTGTGCTTGTGTGTGTGAATATAAAAAATTTTAATCGAAGAAAAGAGATAAATTGTTTTGTCAATCGAGCAAGAGAGGAGGAGCGTAAGCCAACATTACTGACGTAACAGTGTACTATTGACTTGCATGCTATCGGCTTATGTACCATCACCTTGTGTACTATTACCTTGTGTACTATTGCAGTATACACGATCGAGCTCACCCACGCACACACACGCACAAACATACCCTCCATATTCGTGTTTGTCCACGATCTCTCTCTCTCTCTCTCTCTCTCTCTCTCTCTCTCTCTCTCTCTCTCTCTCTGTTTATCTCCATCTATCTATCTCTCAACGAACGAGAATCAAAGCACTACTACAACTCAAATCGTTCAAACGTGTATCACATTACCGAATCGTCGTCGGAACACACTTTTGTCCGCTTATATTTACTATATATCAGATCGTAAAAGTAAAATGATCATTTATTTCTTGTTTTATCCTTTTTCCTTTTTTTAGATATATACAAATCGTAACGTTCCTCGCGGGGTAAACGTATAACGCTCGTTGAAAGAAAATTCGAAAAAAGAAAAACAAAAGAATACTGCGATTGACAATACTTACCGAACTGCTTATACGTATCTTCCTCGTGAATTAAGGACCATTAAAACCATCTTTTTTTATTTTTCTCTTCTTTCGTTCAATCGTAACGTTCGTCGCGGAGTAACCGTGTAACGCGAGTTGAAAGGAAATTTCTAAAAAAAAAGAAAGAAAAATGCGGTTGGCACTACTTATCAAACCGCACGTACGTATCTCTTCGTGGATTAAAGGACGATTCGTAAGTAAACCGACGGGTTGAATCTTCCAAAAAGTATTTTTTTGTCTTTTCTCGATCTACTTGTAATATCTCGGTAAAAAGCTTTCCTCGCCGAGCGCGTCTCTTGATCATTCCTTTTCCTTTTCGGTCTCATTTTCTTCTTTCTTTTTAATTCCTACAAAATTTTGCTCGCTCGCGCGCGCGCGTAAAAAAAAACGGTTACGTCTAAAAGGGAACGTGATTGGCGTCGTCGTGGGCCGATCCGTTCGACGGACCAGTTCGTTCCTTTTTTATCGACGATACATAATACGCCGTCGGTAATTTACCGACGTAGCAGTTCTCGTCCCGTCGATAATCTAGAGATAGAATTTTTTTTACGAGACGTATTTCTTTAACAACGATTCACGATACCGTAGGACGTGCGAGAGTTTCACGGATCTACGGTTATCGTTTTTATTTCTCGATACAATTCAGACGCCAACGCCCCCCGTTCGAACCGTACGTTTTCTCGCTTCTCCATCTCTCGGTTCTTCTTCTTTTTTTTCCCTTTCTTTTTAATTAATTAATTAATTTACTCTCTTCCAAGTTTCCTTTGTTTTCACCAATTGACAAAACAGATACGTTACTGGAGCGTTCTGGGGGTAACCGCGGTTTATTCGGAAAAAAAAATGAAAATAAAAAAGGAAATACTCTTACAAAACATCGAAATGAAAGGTTCAAAATGGAACGTACTTTGGCGACGACGATTTGGTCGAACATTTGAATCCTCGAAAGAAAGACGGGTAAAGGATAAATCCGTTAAAGGGGAAGAGAGGTTCGATGGATGAGTTGGCGGGGTGGGACGTGACGGGACGGGACTTGATAGGGCAGGGCGGGGCGGGGCGGGGCGAGGGAGAAAAAATGAATTTGTAAAAGATGAATTTGTAGTGAATTACTTTCGCCGCAAGATGGTCATAGCGTCGCATTGCAGCTCTCCGATGAAAAATATTCGAAGCTCGGCTATCTGTAATATTTCTAGTTGAAGCAAATCCCGTTCTACCTGATTCTACCCCGTTACACCCAAAGTGGATACCTTACGTTGCTTTGGTTTCCACTTGTTTTTTAATTCGGTCATATTAGTTTTCACCTGTTCGCATTCTACAGGTTGTGTACCATTTATTCTTCGTATATATCGTCATTTATCCTTCTCCCCCATGACTGATATCAATTCGGCAAGTGCGTAAATCCGAATACTTTCTCCAAATAAAAAGGTATGCAGAATATTATAAGTTAATTTAAATAGAGAGAGAGAGAGAGAGAGAGAGAGAGAGAGAGAGAGAGAGAGAGAGAGAGAGAAAGAGAAAGAGAAAGATTCCCGATGTCTATTTAAGACGAGGAATTTAGAAATGACATTCCTTTTTAAACTGTCCCCTTAAACGTGGTGTACCGTGACCGTGAAGAAAAAAAAAAGGAACAAAAAAATTATTTCGAACAATCCGTTTCATACAAAAACGATCACAGCTATGATCTAAATTTAAAATATTAATCTTGCATAAATGTATGTATGTATGTGTGTATATATATATATATATATATATATATATATATATATATACATACTATACACACACACACACCGGACACAGAGCACGCATATACATATAAATTATCAACGAGATGATAAGTACGCGCAAATACTTCTTTTAAATGTATAATACGTCTAATAATTGGAACGTCAAGCGATCCGAATTAATGCTATAATATGGCAAAATATATGTAATATACGTGTTTTATCCAACATTAATTTTTTTTATCTAATACAGATGGCATTTAGCGAGCTAGAGGAAAGAATTAGTAAAATCCGACAACAAAATGAAGAAATTAAAAGAAGACACGAGGTAAGTTGAAACGGTAGTTGGCCAGTTCTTTTTCTTACAAGCGAATGATATACGATTAACTTTTAACGCGGACAGGAAGTGGAGGAAGATAAAAAAAATGCAGCAAAGCTAAACGCTTTGGTACAAATGGTACCTTCGACGGATTGGCCTGAAAGGAAAGAGCCACCAGAATATTCCAATCCTCCTAAAGCTACCCATAAACAAAAATCTGCTACGAAGGAACAATTGGAACACGGTCAACAGCATCATCCTAACGAAAGAAGAAAAGTATGGCTTTTTTATTCTTATCGTATCTAATAAGCTCGTGCATCCATATTATTTATTCTTACTTCAACGTACGAAAAAATGTGAATATACGCGTATATGTAGGGCGAAGGACCACCACCCGATCCCAAATATAATTTCCTTGCCGATGCCGAAAGAGAAGAATGTAGCGTATCAAATCAGAGAGACAATACCGGAAATAAAAATCATAATAGATCTGTACGGGGCAATTTTAAAAAAAGAGGAATGAGTAGAGGAGAAGGACAGCAAAGGGTAATTGTATTTATAAGTGTGAACGCATATACGTAATATTTATAAACCGCAGACGTTCGTTCAACGAAAAAATAATTTTTTATTACTCGCTGTTTTATATCCCGTGCAGGGTAGAACGTATCATGGAGCGCATAGAGACGAGCACAAGCCGGAGTACGAGGCTTGGCGGAAAGAGAGAAACCGTATCGACGAGGATCGTATCAGTAGACAGAAAACTGCCGAGGGCAACTGGCGCAGAGAATGGGATAACGATAAAGTAAATTTCCTATCGATCGAATAAATTAATTTGTTTCGTTCTGTATGAATTAATTTAACGAATTAATTTCATGTCCTGTCATTGACAGGCTCATTTGGTGAATGAAATTTCAAAAGCCGAAGGGAAAGTTACCTTAGGAGATTTTACGAAGAAGGATGGGAGATATTCGGACGGTAAAAATATTACGACCTTTTAAAATATATTTACATTCTCTTTCTCTTCTAAAATTTCCAAAAGTAATAACAGACTTTTCGTTTTATCAGGCAGCGGGTATACAAGCCATAATCGTGGTGCTTATCATAAATCCTATCGAGGATCTCCTAGAAATTTCCATAATAATCATGATTATCATCATATGAATTCATACGATCAACATAATCATGATATGTCTTCCATGGCTCTTTCGGTAGACGAACGAACCGTTGTCGCGACAGATAAAAGCATTAAGGTAACATTAAACCAAAGCAATATGACAAAGGGTCCTGTTATGAGCGTCAAAGGTACATATTTTATACGCGATTATATCAATAATAATAATTTTGCGCGAACTATTTCGCGCGTAGAACTCGAATTACATCGTTTCTTTTCTTTTTTCATTTTTCCTTTTTTTCTTTTTTTTTTTTTTTTTTTTTTTTTATTTTTACTTTTTAGTCAATTCACCAAGCATAGCTGGTACGGGAAGAGTCGGTCCACGACAGAGAACTCGCGTTACGTACAGCAGTCATTCCGACATGGATACAAATACGTACGATAGTGGATCATCGTTCTCGCGACAAAAATCATTCGAGGATAAAACCAAAGGGAATCATTATACCAACGTCCAAAGGACTCCAAGCTTGAGAAGGCCCCAATCGCAAAAGAAGAAAGAGAACGGTGCCAAATCTCCGTTTTCTCAAAGAAAGGAATTTAGGAAGGATACTGCTATATCCGCGAATCCGTCGAAAAATCACGAGAATGGATCGCAACAAAATTCCGTACGAAAGGATTACAAGGATACTCAAAAGTTTCATTATCCGTCGAAATCGCCAAGGGCGTCTCGTAAAATAATGAAAACGTCGAAGAACGAAAACGTGAATGCGACGAACGACGGCTCGATCAAGGATGAGAAACGGATAATGGTGTTAGTGAAGTTCGAAAGCGATGATACATCGAGCGACGCGCAAAAATTAAATATAGAATCTCCGAACGAAATAAAGGATGACGAAAGTTCAGCAGCCATTGGGAAGGAATCAAAGAGCGACAAGGAAGAAAATAACGATTTTATTTCGAATGATTCTGATGATCGTTCGCCTTGCGAGGAAGAAACGACGATCGAAAAAATCGACGACTCAAACGTAAAACAAGATGATCGAGATCAAGAAGAAGACGTAAACGTTATTTCTATTACTAACCAAGATAGCGTTAGTATCACGGAGGATGAACGAAACGTTGACGAAGTAACGAACGAAGATAATTCAATCGTTTCGTCTCAGACGACGCAAGATGTTATTAACGAAGGCGTGAAAAATGAAAGCAACGAAAAAAAGGAAATTGATAAAGCGACTACGATTATTATAGACAATGCGACTAGAAATGGTTGCAATTCCGACAATAATATGAGTTGCTCGCTTGATATCGCTCCTGATATCGATCGAGAAGATACGAAAATTGAATCGGTGCTTCGAGATGAATTCGTGTATGACACGAACGATGAAAACTCGAAGGAATCCTCCGATAATAATTCGAATCAAACTAATAACCAAAATGATATTGTTGCAATGACTTCTGATAAAGTATCCGATATTATTGCAGAAACTTGTTCCGAAGCGTTGCCTGTTACCGAGGACACATCTGCGATGACTGTTGAAGAGAATGATGTTAAACATCATATTAATGAAGTTCCAGTTGAATCTATAAATAATATTAATGATAAAAGTAATGTTCAAAATTCTGAAGATACATCGCCGATATGCATCGATAAGATATCTTCCAGTCCAGCTGACATAACGAAAGATAACGATGAAACATCCGAGGAATTAATGGAGAAAAAGGAATTGCAAATTAAAACCGTTGAGTCGGTTGCAGAGGATAAAGGCATTGAAAGTGAGGTTACTGCGCAAGCTAATTCTGAAAATTAAGAAAACTGATATAAAAAGTAATCTACTAAATATCGTCAGCATAAAATAAATAAATATATACTAAAGTGGTAAAAAAACAGAAAACCAAAAAAAAAAATACAGAAATGCAATTGCATTCGGATTACAATATACGAAAAATTTAGCTGCTGCACAAATTATATTTTTAAATATTGTTTCGATTACTTATATATAAATAATAGTTAAAAATGAAACGTTGTTTCTCTACAATTTATAATTACATTGGTAATCTTTTGCTAGTGATATAACAATTAGACGATTATTTGGGATTCACGTAAAACATTTAACAGAAATATATTCTATTCGATTTGATATAAATTCATACGTTTAAAATTTCTATGAAAATTCATTTGTATTTTTAGAATTGCGTTACAACACTTATATCATTTATATAATATTTTCAATTATTATTATTATTATTATTATTATAGCATTATGTTCTTTTTTTTTATGATTACAAAGTGTAATGTGATTTTTCGATAAATTTAATTTGCTGATGTTGCATCGATCAGAAAATGATAGTATTTTTATGTATTTTATTAGACGATCGAAAAATATTTTTATATTTCGCTTTTAGAATCAGCAAATTAAATAAAATTAAGTCACCCCCATACCGATATAAACTGGGATTAGTCTCACGCGAGATAGTTTTTCATTTGGATTAATACCTAATGCCAAACTATAATCATTTGATTTTAACTGAACTATAATAATTATTGTTATTTTATTTTATAGTTTATTTGTATTTATTTTACCTTATTTCCAATTTATTATTTGTTTTTATTACCGAAGTTTATGTTCCATTATATACATTTATTAATTTTTAAGTTTCTTAGAAGCTTTCAAATATATATAACACAGATTGAACATCGCACTCTACATTTATTATGCCCTTAAACATTGAAAAGATAATGCATCCCCCTTCATCCCGAATTACAAAGATATACTAAAGATCTCTTTGTTCCTAAACTTTTACTATTTCATGCTTTATACCATTTCACGCGACTTTAAAAATTTCAACTTTATAATTCAACCGTTCCATAGATTCTTTTATCGCATTCAATAATTTTTCATTTTTAAGGTTATACTAAAAAACAAATATCTCTTGTATGAAAGAATATCTTTTTTTTTTTTCTAATAACTTTTCTAATAACAATTACCTTGACGGCTTGTCTGTAACATTGGGCAAATTCTTCGTACCGATTGAGGGAAAGATTCAATAAGCACAAATATCCCCAAACATCCGCATTGCAATTATCAATCTTGTTTGCTTCTATCAAAGCTACTTCAGCTTCCTTTAATTGGTTCAGCTTAAGGAAGGAAAATATTAATTAACACGAAAGAAAATTGTTTTCTTTGTAAAAAAAAAAAAAAAAAAAAAAATGGTCATTCACTTCATAAAATGAAATTCCAGCAAGAAGCCAGCTTTGACTCGTCGGTGAAGTCTGACAGGCGTTTAAGAACACTTTCTTAGCCTTTTCGTGTTCCTCCTTACTTTGGTAACACAGTCCCAATCTAATCACAATTATAACAATAATCATACCTTGCTAATTTTATTTGATGGCTAATGTTTCGATACCTTAATCGTAAAAGATAAATATCATTGGGTCTGTCAAAGACCATATTAGCAAATTCATAACACTTTAGGGCTTCTTCGAGATCACCTTGTTGGAAATAACAATGTCCCATCAAACAACTTATCGAATAATCCTAAGAGGGAAGAAATTAACGAAGTAAGAGAAACAAATTTTGTACGAACTATAAAACAATGTCGCACCATCCCGTATTGACATCGGGCCTCTTTCAAATGAGATAAAGCGTCGTCGTATCTGCGTAAGAGATAATGTTGCACTGCCATATAATATAATAAATGGGTTGATCTACCTATCAGGGACATTTCTTGTGCCAATGCTATGCCTGCCAGCTGGATAAAATAAACGAACGAGATAAATAATGGATAAACGAATGGATCCATCTTACGAGGGCGTGTAATCAAATATAATAAATAAATAAATAAATAAATAATAACAATTACATCGTAGAGATGCAATTTAAGCAAGAACGTCGTTGTCGCCATGTATACACTGTCTCGTGGGCAATGGATCATCGACCAAGCAAGAGGTTCATCTCGATCATCGATCTCTGTATCTCGATCTTTGTCTTCCATGCATTCTTTGGCTATCCGAATCGCAATGTCTATTCCTAACGTAACGATTAGATTTCTACGTTCGACGTGTGAATATACGTGTGTGTAAGGTGTGTGCGTGTGAGAGAGAGAGAGAGAGAGAGAGGAAGGAAACAAAGATTATACAAGAATACGATTCATGCAAATATATATATATATATATATATATATATATATATATATATATATATAATGTGAAAAAAGAAGAAGAAATTTACATGGGAAAAACTAAGGTAATAATTATCGCTAATAGTTAACCTAAAAATAAAAATTCGAAGTTATAATCGTGCGTGGTAAAAGAAAAGAAGGAAATAAATAAATAATAAATAATTTTGTTATAATCGAGTAAAATGATAATTCGATTAATACCTGGATAATAATCGGTACGAACGTAAAACAAATGCAATATCGTCCATCCTTCGGCGAATCTCGGGTAAAAATCGGTGATAGCGCGGAAAAAGATTTCGGCTTCTCGATAGTTTCTTTCTTCCATTAGAATCGACGCGTAGACCAACAGCCTGTACGCGATTAATGTGCCACATTGAATTTATTATCGTACTATCGATAATTTCGATCGAGATAAGATCGCAGATATATGTAAATCCTACGCTATTTTGTGACGATTATTCAATATTATAGCCTCGCGGCAACATCCCTCGGAGCGTTCCACATCTCCGATCGCTAATAAAAATATCGCGTATTTTGTCCACCCTGTGGGATCGTTCTTTTCTTTATCGATCATCTACAAATCGAGGACAAAATAATAATAATAATAATAATAATAATAATGGATCTTCCTCGATGGTAATTGATTCGTATTAAAAAATAATTTAACGTTTACATTGGTATAATATTTCCTTGCTTCTTCGATGTGACCGAATTCATAAGCATCGTCGGCATAGAAATATAATTTATTTGAATCGGTAACGATCGACCCCGAATCATTCCAGAAATTTGTTTCGATCGTTTTGTTGACGATCGCGTGCATAAGTTCGACCAAATAAGTATACACGTTCACTATGAAATTCTAATTAGAAAAAGGAAAAAGAAAAAAAAAACGATGTAACGTATGTACGTATATATTCTCCGATCGTAAAATCGATTGTAAAAGCGTCGATTTTGAAGAAAAGAAAAAGAAAAATTGATAACCTCTCCTTTGTGGGAATCTAAAGTATACGACGGCATTTCAAATTTCTGATCCAAAAGTAAAGTGATCTTCGTCTTTAATGCATTACGCATGGATAAATAAATTCCGGTTTTGTACAAGTACTGAATGAAACACACTAATTCATCCTAAACGAAAGAAAACAAATTTACTAATTTTATATGTAAATATATATATATATATATTTTTTTATGATGGTAATGGCGTTAATTAGAAATAAAAAAAAAAACCAAAGATTACAAACCGGTACGTAACAAAATTGCAAATCCTTGTCTTTGATATTCTCTTCGACAAAACGAAACGATTTCTTATCCGTATCTTGACAAAAATCCTATTGGAAACGTACAAATGTCAAAAAATGATTTAAACTAAATATAGATTTTAATATGTTTAATATATATATATATATTAACGTAATGTAATGTTAGTTTCTCTCATACTCTATAACTTTCTGTCATAATTTTAATTAAAGTTTCGATGCATCTCGTATATTGATCCTCGGCCAAGTCTCCGGAATATGGATAGTATGGTTTTTTATCAGTTGGCGTTGTCAATTCATCGATCCTAAACGTTGAAGAATAGAAATACGTATAATAATTTTCTTCAATGATCGTATTATTAATATTATATCGATATACTATAATAGTGATTTACAAATTGGAAAAATCTTTATCTAATCGACAAGCAACGAGTGGATGATAAATTTCGATCTCGATTATCACGTATACAGGTTCGTTGGTTTCTGTAAATAACGGTTCACTCGCAAGCGTTTCCACTTCTGTTATTATCGATGTATTCTAAAGGAAGAAAAGAAAAAAAAAAAGTTAATGGACCAAAAAATACAAATTGAGCATCATTAATCGATATTACAATAAACGATAAATTATATATTCGCTTGAAGGTTAGTTATCACTTTCGTCGAAGCTTTCTCCCGTTTGTCTTTTTCTTTGGATTCTTTCATTTGAGTATCCCTTAAAAAAATAGTTCTCTCGAATCCTGTTCTTTCCGTAAGATCAGTCGCATTAAAGGTATGTAATTGCGATGCAATTCGAGTTTTTCTTCCTGAGTTATAAATAAAAAATCGATATTGCATATATTTTTTTTTTTTTTTATATTTTACTCGTCTACTCACGTCCAGGAAATAACAGTTCGCTTAAATCAACGTAACATTGATAAACCTTAGAAACTTGCGTAGATTTTGCTTTGAACTTAGCGCTTTGCGCCTCAGTTACCATGAATTGAAATGGCCAATATTTGTATCTTTGTAAAGAAAACAAAAAAAAAAAAATATATATATATATATATATATATATATATATATATATATATATATTATTGATCATAATCTTGGACTTTTAAATGATACGTTGATTCTAACTTGGAAATTTGATTTTGCAATTTTCTAATATCATCCTCTTGCAATATGTGACGACTCATAGTATTCCATTGTATTCTCGATACATCCTCCTCCGCTATATTCTAAAATTAATTAAATTATCAACGCTTAGTATGTGCATTTGTTATATTACCTATTCCATATATATACCTGCAATTTTAATTCCTCTTTAAGGGTATTCTTTACGTCGTTGTAATTACAAGCTAATTTGTATTTCGACAATCTGGCGCGACTTTGCAAATGCGACAAGGATTTCCAACATTTACTTTTTTCTACGTCCCGAACGTGAATCAATTTTCCGTCCTCGTATATTACCGTTTCAGGTTCCTTCGATCAATAATCCAAAAAGAAAAAAAAAAAAAAAAAAAAAAAACAAAAAGAAAAGAAAAAAGTTTTCTCACCTTACCAATTTATTCGATGTATTTTAAGAAAAAAGAAAAATGTATTTATAATCGTGATATCAAAAAAATATGCCTACTTCTTGGTCACCATAAAAGAAAGTACCAGCTTTGTAATCCATATTATCGGTGAACGAAGACGGCGGATTAAAAATACTTTCCACGGTGACGTTTAAAAAATTAAATTTTAAATCGCAAGGGAAAAATGGTTTTTTCCCATCTTGTCTTATGTTGACGGTTAAACGTGGAAGATTGGGCCACGACACAGCGCCTCCGTCGAATTTAAATCGCGCCGTCTCTAGGACCAATTTTTCGACAAATAAATTCTCACCTATAACGTAAAAAAAAGTTTATGTACTAGGGTGTCCCATAAGTTTCTTCCTTTCTTTTTTTTTTTTTTTTTTTTTTTTTTTTCTTCATAGTCATTCATATAGTGACGAACTTAAGGGGACACCCTAATACGAGCTTCGATCGTTCATACGACTTTATATATTTATATATGCGGGCTAATGATACCTAATAAAATTGGCATAAGATCGACATTGCACAATCCAATAATATTTGTCTTAAATTCCTTTTTAGGAGGAATTCGAGACTTTTTTGTCCTTCCAGTGTCCAAAACGTTCGATGTTGAACCTTCATCTTTCTCGACGCTCGATACCGTGACTGTAGATTAAAAAAAGAAAAGAAAAGCCAAAGAAAAAAAAAAAGACAAAATTAACGCAACGATCTGAACCGAAGAACGACGTTTGTAATCGAACATTCAAATATTACTTAAAATTGGATTGGAAACTACACGATCGATGCTATTTCGATCGTACAGAAGTATCGGAATTTGGACGGAAAAATTAACATCATATACAGGCGGTGGTTCTGTTTTACCAGCTTCGATTTTAATTGGATCACTTTCCCGGAATATATTTGAATTATGTTCCACGGAAATGATCACATTCGTATCCTCATTTCTTATCTGTAAAATATAATCTTACGCGAATTATTTTCACGACGTAATATAATATCTTATAAATTAACTTACAATATTCTCTATCGTAATTATATTTAATTCGATATTTCTCTCGTTTATCTCCTCTTCCGGGATCAAATTCATATTCGTCGAATCATCGTTTGGCTATAATTAATAATCGATAATTAAAATTTGATATTCGTAATGATATAAAATAAATACGATTATCATATTACCGTATTCATCTTGTCGATTGATTACGAAGGATGACGATTCATTTGTTTACTTGTTACATGGGTCAGATAAAATAATGACATATTTCAGAGTAGACAAAACGATATACGACGTATTATTGTTCGATATATTTACTTTAAAAAAATTCATCTTACAAACCATTGTACTTGCATACTGCATATTGCACTTATTGTTCTTTTCGATAATGGATTTTTTTTTTTTTCTTCACCGTCGAATAAATTTCTCTTAGGATCATATAAATCATTGAATTTCCATTGGTACTGTGTTTAAATATGGATATGTACGTATTTCATGTAATAATATCAAAAAGGAAATATATATGTATATATATATATATACACACACACACACACACAGACATATATATATATATACATATATTAAAGACATAAATATCAAAAAATGATGGCCAATAAAAGTCGGCCGACTAGAAAGACGATTAGATTTACGATCATACATCGAACGATCTATATTGTTAAGGATGTATGAAAGGAAACGTATTGTGGAGCGGGGGACGTGTATTGGTTGAGGGGAGAGGGGATCAATTAAAAATAAGTATACATAATAACGATTAAAGTTGGATCGCTTCTTGGAATAATTGTTGTTGTTGTTGTTGTTGTTGTTGTTGTTGTACCTGTATCGATATCATTTTGTTGATAAATAAAAAATCGAGCATTTTTTCTCGTCGACAGAAAGTTCTTCGCATTCGCATACGCGAATATTCGAGATGAAATAAATTAAGCGAGGTGTCGTATTCGATAAAAAAAAAAAAAAAAAAGAAAATTTTTCCTATGCGAGCAGTCTTTTTAAGACCGCCGAACGAGAATGATTCAAGAATAATTATCCCCGGCGTCATTATTCGAATGAAAAAAATCCTTATGTTTTTCGATTCAATCGTACGAATATCCCAAACGTTTCTTTATGGTCAGGATCAAACAATGAGAAAATCTTGTTTTAACTTTTGCCAATTAAAAAAATAAACATCTCAAACGGTCTCTTGCTCGAACGTACAAAATTATGCCTATTAACAATCCGATTTTCGATCGTTATCGTTATCGCACGACTGATTCAATTTTGTCCGAATCGTACGTAAAAATTTTTTTAAATTCCTTTCAAATTGACAGATGAAAATCATTATGCTCAAACGATGACAGAGTTAAATCATAAATGTATATATATATATATATATCGTTTCTTGACCTTTTTTTTTTATCTTTATACGGCTCGTTATCAATTGTAATGATTAAATCGGTTCTATAAAACTCATTGACAATTCTCATCGCAAAAGGCTGACAAACCATTAGGTATCTGTCGCACCGGTACGATGCAGAGATTAAGAAGTTAATTAATTTTAATAAATATATTTATAACGTTCAGATCCTTCCTTCCTTCCTTCCTTCCTTCCTTCCTTCCTTTTTTCGTTTGTTTTTTTTTTTTTTTTTTTTTTTTTTTTTTTATATATATATATATACGTTATTAAACGTTGATTCGTGACGTGTGCTTATCATACGACTAAAGCGATTTCAATGTTTTATCGATGTGCCTCAAGGTTGTTTCTGGTACGGCGTCGGTCAGAGCTTTTTGAAAGCCCTCGCAATTCATTAATCGTCGGAACATCTTCTTTGTATTATTTCTATAAATAAGTAAAAAAAAAAAAGAACAAAGAAAGAAAGAAAGCACGTGAAGCACAAACTGAACGATTAAAGGAGATCGTAAACGTATATTTAATCTGTCGTTGGTACTTGCCTCGCGTCCAAATTACCGTCCATTAATAATTTAGCCCCTGAACCGAGCAATTTGTCTCTAACGTCACGGGGTAATATCATAGCGTGTTCGGGCCCAATACGATCCACGATCGACAATAGTAATCTCGCTGTGGCCGCTCTTACGATTGGATTTTGATGACTGAAAGAAAATCCAACGAAATATCATAGAAATAAATAAGTTTACTATGGTGACAAAAAATGAAAATAAAAATCAAAATAATAATAATAATAATAATAATAATAATAATAATAATAATAAATCACGATACTTATTGAAATTGAAATTAAATTTTGTTTTTTTTTTTTAAACGCACCCAGCGCCACGATACACGATAATACCGATAGTTTTATGCGGAGGAAGGGATTCGACCATTCGATCTAATGCCGCATTACTGTCGGCACGTAAAAAACGATTAGTATCCGCTGTTCTGTTGAGCAACGGTCCAACGATATCATCGATGTCCTACAAACGTCACAGATCATTTATGGAACGTCAAATTGAAAAAAAAAAAATGATTGCACGAACGTCTGAATTATTATTTTTTTTTTTTTCTGTTTTCTCGTAACGATCAATATACGAAAGGTAAAATCACCTGATCTATGCCACGAATTTGACAACTAAAGATATCCCCAGCAGCTATGCAAGCTGCGCGCGCCACTTGCGAACGAAGATTTTTAATGTGACGACCCAACAATCGACCTATCGTACCGCCGATATTAAGATCCAAATATTCGGGATGTTGTTTGGCCAATTGTGACAACGATTTAAGACCCTTTATCGTTACCTCCCTGAAATATTCATGGAAATAAATATTATTGCGGCACTGTTATAACGATAAATACAATTAACGTGATATCAAGAAAATGATAAACACCAGTCTTTGTTCTCGAGTTGATTGAGACACTGCTGTACGATCGGTTTCTGTTTATCCATTACTTTTTCCGAATGTTGTTGACCGATGGTCGATTTATTAGAGATGTTTCTAGATTTCGTTGTACTACGTAACGCCCTCGATGACATCCTTCTTACGGCTTCCGTATTTTCGACGGGTTGCGACTAAATAATAACGATCATCGTCGTTTATATATCGAAAAATAATAATACATCGTAGAAATCGTGATACCGGAAGAAAAATCTGGCAAGATGCGTACTTCGATTTTTATGATCGCAGGCGACGCCTCTTTACTTTCAATACGTTTATCTCTGATATCGTTCAATTTTGTGAAACTTTCCGAGGTGACGGGTATCTTGGTAAACGAAATATTTGTTATATTTCCCTCGGCAATATTCTCCTCCGTGATGGACCAATCCATCGCCGGTTCGATTTTTCTAGAATTATCGATGTATTCCGGTGCTTTTTTCAAAAGTGTTTCCGCGGACTCGATGACGTCGTCCAATCCATCGGGGTTTCTTGTTTCTAATGTTTGATAAGTCACGGATTTATCGAGAAACACCGAGGGATCGTCCTCGCTCACATCTCGCAATATCTCGTTGACTTCCTTGTCGAAACTCTGAATCGAAAACGAGACGTCCCGATGAAAATATTTCATTTTCCCAAATGATCGTATTCGTATGGAATAACATAAGAGAATTTATAAACGAATATACAAATATAACATTACCGTCGATAAATGCGAACTTCGAAGATCTCGTCTGGGCGAACCGAATACGTTCAAATAATCGTTACAAACCATCGAATTGATATTATACTCCGATTCGGATTTGACTATTATTTTCGATTGTTTAGGCGATGAAACAATCGTCGGTGCATCGTGCGATCTCCTATCGATCCTGTAATTAATTTCCAAAGATTCGCCGGAGGAGACTAACAATTCGTTCATTAAAATGTCCTCGTCCGATATAACGGTGACGATCGATTTTCTACGCGATTCCGTTTTGTTCTTTCCGCCGTCGACCGTATCGGAACTTTCGCTGTTCAAATTCGAATCATTTTCCTTTTCGATCGATCCCTCGCGCTTGGACGAGCTAGATTTTTTATTTCTCGATTTGACGCCATCCTCGCTGCTCCAATCCTTCGAAGTTGTTTCATCCTCCGCCGACGTTGTACCCGTCGATTCGGTGGAAGCATCTGATTCTTTCATCGTTAACTGAAAAAAAAAAAAAAAAAAAAAAAAAAAATCAAGAAATAACGACGCGTAAAAACAAACCTTTGCTTCGTTCTTTATCGACGAATAAGACAGAGAGAGAGAGAGAGAGAGAGAGAGAGAGAGAGAGAGAGAGAGAGAGAGAGAGAGAGAGAGAGATGAAAAACAAATTTCTGGGGTTTTTCTTTTTCTTTTTTTTCCCCTTTCCCTTCGAAACTTACGACGTAGGAATCGACGGTGTCCCCTTCTTGAGATTTATCAGAGATAACGTCGAAGGCTTTCTCGTTGTTTTCACTTTGCGCAATCGGCATACCCCCAATGCCGTTATTATCACTATCATCTCGATCCCGATCCTCCGAAAGGGATCGCAGCGTTGTTCGGTTTCTTCTTCTTCTTCTTCTCTCGTTCGAATCGCTCGCCGATAAATCCGAGGATGTACTGTCGGCACTCCTCGTCCTTCTTGTTTCTCTTTCGTAATCTTCGTCCCGGGGGGGGGGGAAACACAGAGAAAACAAAACAAAACAAAAAAACATTCGAACGAATATACTCGAGGATAAATATTTCCTTCACATTGAAATAATCGTCGTAATAAAATGTTTTGTTAACAACGATACCTCGATCAGTATATACGGTATTATTATTATTATTATTATTATTATTATTTTTTGTTGTTATTTCTATCGGTATAAATGACGATATATATGTATTCTCGATCGTGCCTTAGACTTGACCAGCGAAATATTGATTTTGTTCGAGCCTTGTAAACTCAGCTTGGACGTTAAGCGACGTAGATGTATGTATGTATACATATATATACATATATATATATATATGTACACAAGAGGTTAAGAACCTTCTGTTCCAGTTCGATCGTCCAAGCTGATTTCACAGTTAATTGTATCTTTCGTATCGATCGGCCATCTTGTTTGCATTGACGTATAATTAATCTAGCAATTAATTTAATAATGGCGCACATAATACCTTGATGAAATAATTCCTCATTGTTCAAAACTTTAATAGGATAATTGTTGCTTTCTGTTAAATAATAATCCTTGTTCTTCTTTCTATCGTTGCATTCCTCTACTACGTTCGCGGGTGCTTTGTCTCTGAAAAATAAATTCAACGAAATATTACATCAAATGTTTCGCGTTATTTATTTGGATATATCGATTTTAAACATAAATAAGAAAGAACATTGTGTAGGAGGAAACGGGGGGAGGGGCCCGGGGGAGGGGGGTAAGTGGGGGGATCTCTCGATCAATTTCGAATACACCTACATTGTATCCGTACTTCTATGTAGTCTCACTGCTATGACCGGCGTTACGTTAGGATTCGTAATGATCGTCGAAATTGATGATCCATCGTCATTATCGTTGCCAATACCGATTGATCTTCTGCATCGGAAGACGCAAGGACAACAACGGAGAACGGTACCAGCGAAATTATATTCATTAGGACCTTTTACGTTAACCTCGTCTAATTTATTATCCTCCTTGGTCTCGTTAGACCACACGCAATATTTAAATATCATTATTCACTCGTCGATCGCGACACAACGATTTTTATTAAATTTCATTACTTCGCGCTTCTAATATTTTTGTTCCTTTATTTTTTTTTTTTTTTTTTTTTTTTTTTTTTTTTTTTTTTATAACATAGTCACCGATAATACTTCGTCGTCTGTTCTGAAGAAATGATTGCAGTAATGTGTATATAGATACACGTGTGCATATATATCGTTGTGTGACATGCAACAAGCGAACGAACGAATGTCATTTTCACGATAAATTATTTACACTCCTTCCTCGCAATTTTTCTTTTTTTTTTTTTCTTTTTTTCTTTTTTTCTTTTTCTTCATACGACAGATCTCTCACGATTGTTAAATAAATTTGTTTCGTGGAAACAACGATGGTAATAAAAGGTAATGAAAGAAAAAAAGAAAGAAAAAAAGATCGGTAATACGATTGAAGAAAATTGAAAATTATAAAGACGTTCGATAAGAGCACCACGACCGTAAGCGATACTCGTGTATCGATATTAATCTTTCACGGTTTTCCCCCACGCAAAATAAAAACATATCCCATTCATAATGTCGTGTACGATTATTAATTTGAGCAAGTAACAAAAGTGTATTATACGTTTGTCGCGAGTTACGACCATCGAGACGATAAAAGGAAGATGAAGAAAAGAAGAAAAAAAAAAAAGAAACGAAACGAAACGAAACGAAACGAAGTATAAAAATTATTTTTCTTTTAAAAAAGAAAAAAAGAAAAAAAAACGTTAATCGACGTAGGAAAAATGTATCGAAACCTTTTTATCTTCGTATGATTTGCCTAAACGCGAAAAGTTAGGTCTCGTCCGTTTGTTTGGCTACAAAAACGACCGTGGCAAGGACTATGAATTTTTAATTGAAAAAAAAAAAAAAAGAAAAAAAAAGAAAAGAAAAAAAAAAGAAGAGAAAGACCGCTCGTCGAAGACCCGGAGACGACGCCGATAAATGCAACGTTTGAATAGAATAATAGAAGAATGAAAGAAATAGAAAAATCAAAAGAGAAACAAAAGGGAAGGTTTTATTAAGGAGAGCGTATAATCGCGACAAGCAACGCCGTACGCACGATTGCGACTGGCCCGATGGCGCCGAACGCACCGACGTCGAGCGTCCCGACGCTACTGACCGCTACTCCCCCACCCTTATCCCCACTCTAACCAACCACCGTCCCAACCCCCTTCCTTCTATCCACCCATCTCACCGTTCTCCTTTCACCTTTACGCCTTCAAACGCCGTTTTACATCGTCGACTTTATTTCTCTCTTTTCTTTTTCTTCCCTCTTTTTTTTTCGCACCAATTAATTTTTTTCGAAAACGTTGCACAAACGTAATCTCGCTCGACGAAGATTTTTTTATTTTATTTTATTTTATTTTATTTTATTTATTTATTTATTTTTTTTTTCTTTTACCCTCGAATTTCGACGTACTTATCCCCTCGAACGTGTAAAATGTTAATAAAAAAGGAAATGCAACGAACGACACGAGGAAGAGTCACGTCGACGTTATAGAAAATTTAATACGACTCCTCGACGGGAATTCTTTCTGACTCTTTCTGATTACTCACGTTCGTCATTTTACATATTGGCTTCTGAGAAATTTCGATCTATCGATCGTCGTTATCGTTATTGACGATCTAATCTTTTCACCACCGCGCACACAACACGTAGTCGTCGCTTGCTTCATTCGAAGGTATCTCTTTATGCATAAGCGTATGAAATCAGTGACATTTTTAATAATAAATTAAAGATGATAAATATTATATATATATATATAATATTAAACTAGGAGAGAATGTTCGTGCGTATGTACATACATATATACGTTTTCGAATTCTTCGTCGAACAATTATCCCGCATGTTTTACGTTCACCATGTATGTATGTATGTATTTATGTGTGTGTGTGTGTGTGTGTGTACGCAGCGAAAGATAAAACGAAAGGTGTGTCTGGTCAAAAAGACTAATACCTAGATAATAACAAAAAGATGCAACTTATTCGTTCTTTTTTTCGTCTTTTTTCCATTTTTGTCACAACCATATTCTTGAACGTATGCACGTACAGATATATGTATTTATGTATACACGGGAGAGTACCTGTCGCGAGAGCGTTTTTTTTTTTTTTTTTTTTTATTATCGCACCAAGCACGAGCCGGTACACGCAACTTAAAAGTGACCTAAAATCTCTCTCTCTCTCTCACACACAGCTATAATTACTGCTACTTTGAAACGTAATTATTCAACGTAAAGTGTCTCGTCAAGAATATCGTGTTGTAGGGTAATATAATATAGAATGAGTATTGTACAAAAAATCAGAGGTCGTTACACCTATGTCCCCTGATGACATTGACGTATCTCTGTTTCTACGACGACGACTATGACAACGACGACGGTATAACGATAGTAAAGACAACAAAAAAATATCCATGTACAGAGTGTTTCATTAATTAAGAAATATCACATTTTATACACACACACACACATATATATATATATATATGTATGTATGTATGTATGTATATACATAATATTAGAATACTCACATGTTGTACACGGGAGTTGCTTGCAGATCCTTGAAAGGCATACCGACGAATTTTTCTTGATGATAAAGTTGCGACGGTGATAACGAACGTATACGCCTTCTAAAAGGACTGTTTACAAACATACCATCATCATCCGTTCGTTTGCTCGATGATATTTCCTTCGTGGGGTCATTACGTTGTTGGCTCGTTGCCTCGTTAATTGTTCTCCGATCTATTCTTGGCTGAAACGATACCTCCTCCTCCTCCTCCCCCTCCTCCTCTTCCTCCTCCTCCACCTCCTCCTCCTCCTTTCGTTTAATTATCATACTTATTTATTATTCATACGTAATAAAATAACGTTAAAACGATGAAGCGATAATCATTACATATAATTATATACCTGTCCGAATGAGGTACGATCAACGGATGTTTCCTCATTTGAATTTTCTACATCTTGATAGGTACGAGAACGCGAGGTGTTAATCGTTTTAAACGTCTTAAACGACGGTCCTGTAACGAATTGTTTCTCTCGCTGATAAACGGAACTCGATCTAAAACAAATAAAAAGTCATGCGACGAGTGGGTTATTTTTATATTTATGTTTTTTTTTTTTTTTTTTTTTCTTTTTTTTTCTCTCTCCCAAGGAAGTATTAATTATTGTTTCAATCGAAAATATTAAATGCGAGCTTGTAAACTAACGTTTCGAAGGTCGGTAATTTGGATTGCCGATGATCAGTTTCGGATATCGGACGTGGCCGTTCCGAGTTGCTCGTTTTTGTAAATCTCAAATGGCCGTCGGAACTTTTCGAATGTCTTTTGTTTACTAATACTTTGGTGGGATGCTCTTGAGTAACGATTTTCGACGTGACGACGCTTCGTTCGTCCGATATAGTTTTTTCACTCTCCTCGGTGTACTTCGAATTTATCGTGCACGATAGCGGTCGATGATAGGTATTACCGCGCGAATCGTATGTTGTTCGATTCGTTACTTGGTCGTCCAATAAATTCATAGGAGATATCGTGGCGTCCTGTTGAAGACGTTTCCGTCGTTGATACGTTGTCTCTAATCTAACCGCGTAAAAATATCGTTAACGAGATCCGTCGTATGGGTAGTGTAACACTAATTGGTATTTAACCGATTCGTTACGGTGTGCCGTCTATAGTCGACATCCTCCTGTGCGATCGTTAACGACGCTACATTTTAATCAATGATCTCGGATCTATCGATGATCGATCACACAAAACAAGGAACGTCATTTGATATGCCCCGAAAAATATTTAGTCGAACGTACCAACGATCTGATCAACGGTCGTGCATCGACGAAAGTTTACTTTTATATATATATATAAATAAAAAAAGGGCGGCTATATAGCTATCTCGTTACTCACGCCGGACACCACCGTTACGAAAGGGTTAATACATATTTATAAATACGCCGTATATACTCATATACCCTATATTTTTACTCCGCAATTTAAAAACGCTACTTTTGTTGTCCGTATTGTAAACTATCCTTTTCCTTAACTTAACGTTCACTTGATCGAAACTATTGTCGGACGATGATACGTTGTTGTTCGATGCCTGATGATCGTTCGTCTTCGTACTCGTCATTCCTCGGGTGAAAAATATCGGGATTTTCGATTCGAGTTTAATTGCAGACGTTGTAATAATATCATGCGACAATGGCCGACAAAATCCGCGATCATCTTGGATATTCACGTTCTCCTTCGCGATCGATCTAACGTTCCCATTATCGTCGATATCGATCTGTGCCGTTTCTCGAGGACGATTCAAATTTGTTGTCGTCGTCGTCGTCGTCGTCGTCGTCGTCGTCGTCGTCGTCGTCGTCCCCTTGCCCGATGTATTTTTATTCTGATTATCTCGGCTCCCTCCACGTGGAGGGTGATCATCTGAAACATATAAGTAAATTGCAATAGTCGTTAGTTAGTTCGGCTCTTGTTTCATTTTCTATTAGTTGATCATCGAGCTGAATCGATTACCATTGTCATTAACGATATCGTCGATTCGTTCTTTCAATCCTTGAACTTCGTTCGGGCACGAGTAAGTATCGTCCTAAAACAGTTAAAAGAATAATTTCCTTTTTCGAAGGACAAGAAAAATGTCGCAAATTGTTTTCTAACCTTCAACGTTCTCGATCGATCAATGACATTCGAATTGGGCGTCGTCATAATTGAATATCGTAAAATATTCGTATTGTAAAATATCGATCTTTCATTATCGTTAAGAATAATATATATAAAATGACGCACGCGTGTATGTATATGTGTGTATATATATTAACCAAATTTTCTTATAATACCTATTCGATAATTTTATGATTGTGACAGGTGACAGACTTTGGAAACACGACGATTACGTGTTTTAGACTCTTCGATGACGCGCGTCCGTCCAACGTACGTATATGCATATCAAAAATTAATATGGTAAACGTTACAAATGAGATGTAAACCGATGTATGTACGCGCATGATCGTAGAAAATTTTCTTAAGCTTAATTTTCAAGCAACTTTAATTTAACCAAATCGAATTGATGGAGCAGCGAATAGGTGGTACGTATATTCATATGCCGGTATTATAATTCGGTGTTTATATTTAGTCCTAGGAATTTTTTCTGGTGACCTTAGAGAACCGTACGTTCTTAGGAAGCAGCATTAAGTGGCGCGATATAGTGGTTATCAGGGGAATGCAAATGTAATTATTAGTGAATCATAAGGATTAGTCACGAAATCCCACTCGCGTCCTTACCTCTTTATCTAAGTAAACTTTTAAAAAGAAACTTTTCTTCGTACGAGTGCGCGAATATTTTACATTTGTACATATATATTTAAATTAGAACAAATTAATTACAAGTTTTACGTATTCAAAAATACGTATATTTATTTTACCTGATTTTGAGGTAATATTTGCCACACCACAGGTTTCTCGTTCGTCGGACGCAAAGCTATACCACGTGCAAACAAATTCTGTCTGTTCGTCCATGGACTGTCATATTTCTTTGCATTCTTATTCCTAAAAAAAAAAAAAGTATTCATTATTCTCAAAGCACAAATACATAGAGATATACGATGTCGCAAGCGTAAAAATAAAAAGTTCACCTCAAGAAATTTCCTCTGTCGGGTTTCGCCGTTGCAATTTGACGTTTGCTACGTCCTGTACCGGGTGAAACCGAACCGCTTCCTGCTACGATCCAGTCAACGTCAGGTCCTAGTTAAAACGACAGATGCATTAGCTCGGAAAGATGATAATTCATTCGGGAAATTGTGGTCGGGCAAAAAGTTTTCCATTGCGAGTTCGACCACGTTGCAAAATTTATACCACTTTACTAATGTTATACGAACGCGCGAAAGAAAAGGTCTATCGTATAGAATCCCGCGTGAGGCCTTTAATTTAAGGATTATTACGAAGATACTAAAAAATAAACAAATAAAAGGGAAAAGAAAGTAAGTGCTAAACGAAAGATCAAACGTATTATTATGGCGTATAGTATGAATCAATCGATCGTACGATTACCGGTGGCAATTTGAACGGTCGGTGATATTTGTAGACCATAAACGACCAAACCGTCGGCAGAGACCAAAGGCAATGATTTTCTAGCTAGACGAGATCTTATAGCTGAAAACATGGCCTCGCCGTCGTGCCTACTGGCCGATGCTCTTTTCCCTGCCTGTAGAACCTCCTGTTAACGAGAGAACATCGTTAAAAGCGTTTATCGTTCGTATTAAATGTCCCATTCGAATCCGACCGAAAATAATTTACCTCGGGTTCGTAAATCTGTGCCAAAACAGCCAATGCATCGAGAGCGGCTTGTCGTACCCTACGACGTCTGTCGCCCACCATAAGAGCGACCTTATGTGCCACGGTCTCGACCTTAAACTCCGTACTGGGAAAAGTGACGAAGGAGAAGATCAACAACTGCAATGCGTTCTCTCTCGTCTGTAAATCGAATCAAATAAGATACCGATCAAAATAAACGAACATGTATCGTGATAATCGTGATGGAAACTCCCCGAACGAACGTCGTTCGAAAATTTACCTTAGCATTTCTAGCCCCGAGACATTGGGGTTGCAAAAATTGTTCCAAAAGATAAGCGGGTTTTAATCTGAGCATGGCGATCCTTGCCAATTGAGCAGCACTAGGGCCACCTTGCCTGGCCAAACCCCAAGCGAGTTGAGGTAATTTTCGTTTGAGCGCATCTTCGGTGACACCGGCTACGACGATCTATCGATGTCGAAACGATCGATTCGATTATTAACGACGATAAGGGACATTTAACTCTCAGCCTGATTAAACAGAACGAGTAAGAAATGGAGAAGAAGAAATTATGTTCTTCTCTATTACGTCTGTCGGTCAATTACAATTCCACTGTGTTATGTATTTCGGTACCTTTGCAACGGCTAAACCAGCAGCCGCCACGCGGCAGCTCCTTTCGCCGCCAAGTACAGCATGCAAAAGTGATCCTAATCGCGACTCTATCGTGATCAGAGCCGAGGGTGTACGTAACGCCGATGCCACCCTTTCGAGGCCCCTTACGCGAGCACGCCAATCCTCCTGAAAATAAAATTTAGATATGCATACGTAGACAACCCTATCTCTATGTTCGTACGAATCGCTTAAGATTACAACCCCACCCCTTAAAAAAAAAAAAAAAAGAATGGAGTTTAATCGGTTCGACGAACTTAACGGATAACATGTTAAAGTACTTTTCATTTATACGTTCATCGTCATCGTCATCGTCATTATCGTTATTATTATTACTATTATTATTATTATTACAGGGAGTTATGGGGTCTGCTAATGTCGATGTCCCTCTATGCAGTTACAAGTAATATTAATATTGTAATGTATCATTGTAACGTCGTCTTGAACTTACAACTCATGTCAATGTATCACGTCAGCAAAAATACTTATAATTCTCGATGAGAATTGATTATATATTCCTCTATAAATAAAAAAAAAATGTACAGTCAACGAAGAAGAGCTCCAGGTAACGCAATAAACGTTACGGTACGTCGATAATTAATGAATAAATCTAACGCTAATCCAATAAGTATATTTATTCTACCGCTATTAGTATTGTTGAGTCACGAGTAAACGCACGAGACCACGAGTGGGGAACATTTATCGATCGTAAGGCAGGAACATCGCGAACGTGATAACATCTGCATTCGCTGTTCCAAATCGGTATTAGATTTATTTCTTTCTTTCTTCTCGGCAATACCTCGTTAATAAAATATTCCATATACCAAGTTACAATGTGCATATCGTTATCTCCAATGATATTTGTATACGCGCGTGTACGCGCGAAGAAAAAAGAACATTCTGATGAATTTCATTTACGGCTAATTGGGTAATTTCGATGGCTCAACATTCGTGACTCGTCCGTCCGTTCGTCCGTCCATCGAATAAGGACTTAAGATGAGTGAACGATGAGAAGAAAGTGTCTTGAAATCGTCCAAGTAAATAGCATTGCAATTGCATCTTATTTGCATATACATGCAGGTAGAAATGACGCCTTAGTGAATCGCCTCGGCACGCAAGAGAACGGTAAACGTAATAGGGTTGGGTTATACATACTCTCTGTCTAATTATTTTCTTGCAACTTAACGGCCAATATCGTTCTCCTCTCCTTTCGCGATTTCCCCTCCTCCTCCTCCTCCTCCTCCTTCCACCTCCCCACCTCTTTGTTGGTATATAACGAAGGGAATCTTTCATTTTCCTATCCTCGGAATATTCATATCGAAATCTCGACCACCCTTGGAATCGCGATACAACCGACAGGGCTATCTTAATGAATAATTCAACGTTATAATTCACGCGCGTGCACGCACACGCGCACACGCAAATAAATAAATAAAAAAAAAGAAAAAAAGAAAAAAGGAAGGAAGGAAAGAAAGAAAGATTCTCTTCATCGTGCTTCTCATATATCAAAACTATGATTGATCTACCTGTTTGAAATACGCGTCCTCTCTCCGAAAGAAATATGAAATATAATTCACGATGGTTTATTTAACGAGAGAGAAGATATTTCTGAATTATCCTATTTATAAAATGCATGTATAGGTTTTACGCGTATGCACGTAAACCTCCTTGTGATTCGATTTAAATCCACGTAAACGGACGTACGGACGGACTACCCATCATTTTGTTCTCATAGAAAATGTAACGGATAACGTCAGCGATCGATTTCAAAGCTGTTATTTCTTTACATAGTCTTATTCTACCGACACGTTGACAAGGTTGCTCTCTTGCGTTCATGAAAAGGTCTAGTACGATATCCTTGAACTTACATTGAACGAATATAAAATATGTAATGATTGTAAAATATGACCCCGTCCTCGCGTGGAATGCATGCTCTTCGTCGTATTCTTTTTCCGAAAAAAAAAAAAAAATCACGAGATTAAAGCGAAAATAAAGGGAAAAGAAAACAAAAAACGAAAAAGAAGAACAAGGAAACGAGTAACGATACAACGTACAATAATGCATTTGTTTACGCAACATTCACTCTTTCCTCTTTCTAGGAATCATCATTCGATCTCGTTCGTTCGTTCGTTCGTTCATCCATCCATCCATTTTTTCGTTCGTCCAATAAGATTCGACCACAACTGAACTAAACTAATTAATATTCATCGCGACGCTTGGAACCTCAAGGTAAGACTTTCTCTCTCTCTCTCTCTCTCTCTCTCTCCCTCTCTCTCTCTCTCTCTCTCTCTCTCTCTCACTCCAATACAGGAGTGAACGATCGCTTTTCCATATGATAAAAATTTCTATCCAAAATTTCATCGATTACATTAACTTTACATGAAACGCGATCTAAGCGATATAAAATCAAAGGGAAAAAAGGAAAAAAGAAGAAAACTAAATTATACAAAAAAAAAAATAAATAAATAAAGTAAAGAAAATTATTCAGCGACCGTTAATAATCATGATAGTGTGATCGGTGATGATGAACGATGGAAGTAAAATAATGAAAAAAAAAATAAAAAAATAAAAAAAATAAATAAAAAATCGAAAAAGTGAATTATGCAGAAATTATTATGAAATCTCATCGAATCGTTTTCAAAAATAATAATTATATCTTTATGAACGGGGCACGAGGTAAGATACATGCAGCACTGTATTAAGTTAGCACGAAACCGATCAGTCAGTATCGTACTTGGTGCAAGGTGACGAGTTCTTTGAAGAAAATTTTTTAAATTTCATACTATTCGATCGTAACTTCGACAAAATCGTTTAAAAAAAAAAAAAAATGAAAAAGATTAAATCGACGAGATTTGATGCGTACAATTTTTTTCTACATAGCTACCATCTAATCGATTAGAAAATAATAATAATCGGCACGGCTAGGAACGAGGCGTCGAGTCATGAATCGATCGCGAAGACGTCTCATTAATCGATTAATCAAAATTGCCATTGTGTGCGGTTTGATCTTGATGTTATTTAAATTGAACGTCACGATTAAGAGGAATGAAACCGAGCCGGTATCAAGTTCGACGGATTTATTGGTAAGTACGATGAATAATTTTTTTCTTTTTTTTCTTTTTTTTTCCTCTTCTTCCTTGCAACGAAAATCTCGCAAAGTAAATCGTCGAATTTTGTAGGATCAAGCGGAGAAAATAAATGACGAAAGATTGTTGACCGTTGACAGAGTATGTAAAAAATATAAACTGGGTGTTTACAAGGATTCGAACGAAGTTTTGTTTAAACATCCACCTGCGCCCCAATACGGCGTCTTCTATATCGTCAGGTTTGTAAAATAAAAAAAAAAAAAAATAAAAAAATAAAAAAAGAGAGAAAGAAACTTTGTAACACTCGAACTAATTAAAACTGTATATTATTTCAGAGCTCACAACGTATCATACTGTCCATTGTATAAAGCCAGCAGTACAACTTGGTTGTATAATTTATGTTTGTTGATGAATATAACGGAGAAGGAATTAAACGATGGCAAAGAACAATTGTCGACTATCGCCAGGAGAGCCATCGCCGAATTAGAATATCCCGAAGCCGACGAGGTAAAATAATTACTTTATCTAAATTCTAACGATTATTTATAATACCTTTAATTGAATTATTTTCCAAACTAATGATATTTATACACCGCTCACGTCGACAGGCATTGAGAAGTACGAAAAAATTGTTGGTGATAAGGCATCCATTCGAAAGATTGTTAAGTGCGTATCGAGATAAATTGGAAAACTCTGTGGCCGGTCGCGAGCACGGTACTCTTCATTTTTATCAAAAATACGGGGCCATGATCGTTCGAAAGTATCGCAGTGAGTAGCGAGATCTGATAACAATCGTATTAGGCTCGAGCCGATCGTCGAACTGATCGAATAATGTTTCCTCCTTTTTTTTTTTTTTTTTTTTTGGAATAGATAAGAACTTTGTAAAGCCTCGAGACGATCAAGTGATCGTAAGAAAGGATGTTCCACAAGCGGCAGGAATCGAACCAACTTGGCGAGAATTCGTTGAGTACTTAATCAACACGGATTTAGCTAATTACAGTGACGATCATTGGATCCCTTATTATCTCTATTGTACGCCGTGTCTCGTTAAGTACGATATTATCGCCAAGGTACGTATTACTATTGCTTAATAATAATAATAATAATAATAATAATAATAATAATAATATAATCGAGACAAATTTTGTTTCATCTTTCATTAACCAACGAAATATCGATTATTTACGTTAGGTGGAAACTTTATCGCGAGATCAGATTTACGCGTTGAATAAATTAGGATTGGACAATAAGATCAAGCCAACTTGGAGACACGGTAGTGGTTATACGAACGCGTCGAGCATATATTTCAAACAATTGAACCGAAACACGGTTGAAAGACTTTACGAAAAGTTTAAATTGGATTTTGAACTTTTCGATTATTCACCCGATGATTATTATCGATACGCAGTAGCTCCTAATTGAATTTAAGAAACAAAAAGAAAAAAAGAAAGGAAAAAAGGTAAATTATATTAATCTTTGATAAATATTATCGATTGATTATTGTGAGAATTTGATAACAAAAGGAAAGAGAGAAAAAGAGAGATAGAGAGAGAGAGAGAGAGAGAGAGAGGCGAAAAAAAAGCAAAGTTTATGAACGTTTTTACGCAATACTGTAATTAATCGAGTTTAAATCGCGTTACGCCACGCGACGAACGAACTTTTGTCGACAAAATCGATTGACCTACTTTCTCTACAATAATGTATCGGAACGATCTATCCTAAACCCTAAAGGTTTCAACCCAAACGGCGATGATAGTTTAATGACTGCATAGAATAAATAAATATTCATTATTGCATAGATCTTATTTTTAACTTGCGGATAAATTACTATCCATATTATCGATAAGAAACATTGAAAATTCTTACCTTGTTATGGAGGTCATCCAAAACATCACGATTAACCAATCCCAATTCTTCCCAACTTGGTTCTTGAGATTTACCCTCGTTCTTTGCTTCGCCAGTACGCGTCGAGTTTCCGTTTTCCCCTCCGCGAATCGTTTTGGTTTTTCGTATTTCCTCGGGTTCGTTATATTTACGAGAACCATTAACCGTATTATCGGAATCAACGAAAATCTTCGTCGGCGAACGCGAATCGCGTTCTCGTTTGAAAGCTTTCGAACTCTGAATCTTTCGCAATGCATTATTATTAGTCGATTCGCGTTCGTTCGATTTTAATCCCGACACAGTACCAAAGCCAACGTTATCCCTTATCCTTTCGTCGATTTTCGAATGAACGCCAAGCGATCGTTCATCGTCATGATTCTCGCGATTCGATTCGCCCGAGACAATTGTATTATTTATTTTCGTATAAAATATCGATTTAGGTGATTTCGTATCGTCGACACCTTCGTCGCGTTGTGTAAGCTCGGCTCGATCGTCGTTAATCGGGTAAAATTGTTCGGTTGTGTTGTTCGGAAAAGTAACATTTTTTTCATGTTCCTTGATAAATGTCATTCTCTGCGTATCTTTCGACTCGTTGGTACTTTCTATCGACCTCATGGATGGAACGCTGAACGATCGAAACAATCGTTTGTCTTTCCTAACGTCTCTCGGATCGTCCTTATCCTTTCGACGATCGTTTTCCCTCTTAACATCGTCGGGCAATTCCTCGAGATCGGAATGTTCATCGACGTTATCGACTCGAACGGAGGAAGATCGATTCGATTGGTTATCGTCATTCGATCCGATTGGTGATCCCGATCGACTCGAACCCATTCCAACTGACTTATCATTACGTTTATCTCTCTTATCGATCGGCTCGATAACGAAAAGGGGACTGTTCGTACGCGTAAGGATACCCTTTTTCGGGCTGAGATCGGCATTATGCGTGTACACATCTCTCTTGGGACTACTGGAAAGCGATCTGGACATTCTTCCGTCGGTATTGCGCCTAGCGAAATGTGGACTGTTTGGCTGCGATATGGATCTTCGACGTGGCCGTTCCGACGGCATCTTAGTGGCCGGCGAGACAGGAAGGGGTATCCTAGTTTTCGTGGAAGCCACGACAACCGATTCGGTGTCGTCGCTATCGGGTGTCCTTAATTTAACGATTTCACCACCGAAGTGTACGCGTCTAGGGGTTTTTTTTCTTCCCTCGTTACGATCGCCCGTTAATTCGATTTCATTTCTAACGTCGGTCCCACTTTCCTCGGCCTCCTCCTCCTCCTCCTCCACCTCCACCTCCAGCTCCTCCTCGCTGTTCGCAGCCTTTTCCTCGAGTATCGTCATGGTTATGGCTGTCTCCTCGTTGAACTTAATCTCCGTTTCCAAAACCACTCGCGCCGGTGGCATAGTACCGTTGACGATCTCATCTTCCTCCTCGGCAATGCCCGACGTGTCACTGTCGCTATCCCAAATTTTCTCACGAGTAGACCCGATCTCATCCAATCTTTTAACATCCTTCCTATCCAACGGCGATAACTTCGTTTGGCTCCTCTTGCCGGGTTTAACGTTGTAAACCTTGCAGAGAACGTCCAAATGTTTCTTCAGTTCAACGTCGAAACCGGATACGATCTCGTCGAATTCTCCGATGCCGATGGTCTCGCGTATTCTCATCAATGACTTTAGAATGGCTTCCTGATAGGCGACCTGGGTCAAACGAGAGGCCAAAGAGAGGACGACGTGTTCGACTATGTCCTTGCTAGGACGAGTAACGCTCGACGATGGGAATAGGAGGGACGGTGCGCTGAGGATCACTCCTGTGATCAGATTCGTTTGGAATACGTCTTGGACGTCGCGCCGATTAAAACCATCTCGAAATATCTAAACAAGCATCGAACGATCAATATCGATCGATCACAATTTCGTGAACGTTCCGATCATCTCTCTCTCTCTCTCTCTTACTTTCCCTTACATTTTTCACGATCCTTTCTCGGTCGAGACTATGTACGAGGTATACCCTCAAGGCGTCCAAGGCACCCTTACGAACGGCCGGTGCTGCGTGACCTAAATTATTTAACAGTTCTGGTACCACCGGTTGCATTACCTCGTCGACGATTTCACCCGACAGGGTCGGCATCACGTCCATTAGAACGCGAAGCCCGTGCTGCCGTACCTCCCATTCTGGATCTCGCAATCTTTCCGATATCTCGACGAATATCAATCGAGTATCGATCTCCGATGGGAATCTTCTCGTGCGAACCTGTCCGATCATCCTAATTGTATGTATTTTCCAACGACCGACCGATCGACATTCGTTCGGCAACGATTGTCAATTAATTCAACGTAGATAAGCGTGTCTTAATACGAACCACGTGTTCCCAAAGAGGCGTCAGCTGTATCGGCGTGCCGCCCGGTGTTAAAGGAGTCATTTTCCGGCGTGGCTGATGATGCTGGTTACGTCCCTCGACGAAGGATTCGTCAGAGAACGACGTATTTCTTGTAGGAACGGGTGAGGTTTCCTGGGGCCGCAGGCCCTCCGAGCTCGTAGATCCTGTCATAGATGTCGAGCCTAAGGAACACGCGAACTCGGATACTTACGTCTCGTCTCGTTTAAACCATCGTTGACTCTTCATCCTGTTCCCTCTCTCTCTCTCTCTCTCTCTCTCTCTCTCTCTCTCTCTCTCTCTCTCTCTCTCTCTCTCTTTCTCTCTCCGTTCAAAGATCTCTTAGCAAGTTCCTATCCTATGGATAGACATTATTATTTACTCGTGACGCGTCTCATTAATGATATATTTATTTTCATTGCTTTTTTTTTTTTTTTGTTCTTTTTTCTTCTCATTGTCTTTCGATTTTTCCATTTAGCTTTCAAAAACGATCCTACCTACGATACCACATTCAAGATAATCGGATATGACCGCGTTTTAACGAACAATGAACAATTAACGATACTATAATTTTCTTCCCTCATAATCCGCTATGATATTTCCTACTATTCGCTATCTCGCGTACGTTTCTTTTTTAATATTTTTTTTTTTTTCTTTTTTTTTCATTCTTTTTCGTCGAACGACACGATCTTCTTTCATTCACGCGCGTCAGGAAAATGCAAGTGACCGAAGGTGACTTACCATTATTACCCTCAATATGAAAACGCGTTTATCGAGCGATCGCTTTAACGATATTTTAATGTCACGTGCGTGTGTGTGTGCGTGCGTGCGTGCGTGCGTGCATGCGCGCGAGCGCGCTCACTATAAGTTCGTGGTGTTCGTATTTTTTTTGTAAGAGATAAGAAGAAATAGAGTCGATTAGAATTTCTTTTACGCGACCGTTTTTATTCGCGTTATACTAATTTATATTCTAAAAGCAACAAGGAGGATTAGAATCGGATTAGGATCGGTTCATTATTAGTTATTATGACTTATCAGCTTCCTCTCTCTCTCTCTCTCTCTCTCTCTCTCTCTCTCTCTCTCTTCGAGCGGTACTTTTAAAAAAGCGGCCAACCAAGCACCGAACCAACGGAGAAAGGGAGGGAGGGAGGTAGGTAGGTAGAGGGAAACTTGGCAAGTTTATCGTCAAATCTCACGACACGAACTTCGTATAAAAGTAGTACACACGAAATGCGATTGCATAACCAAAAGAAATTCTGCTCTCGTATTATCAGACGGATCTCTCGCTCGTTGCAAGTGAAAACTCTTACGCTTTTTCCTTTTTTTTTTTTTGTCTTTCTTCTTCTTTTTTCTTTTTGCGTCTCGCGAGACGTTTCCCTCGTTAAGGAAAGAAAAATGAAAACGAGAAAACAAAAAAAAAAAAGAAAAAAGAAAAGAAGAAAAAAAAAAAATACAGAAGATCGTTTCTTAGAAAGTTCGTGAATATTTGAGACGGCGTAGAAGAGAGGAAGAAAACGACGGCGATCGGCGATCCGAAAGATTTCGTTCTGTAATAATAATTTTTTCAACTATAATCATTCGTCGATCATTTCGGCGATCACCCACCGTATTAATATTAGTTCCGTTACGTCGTCCGTGTAATATCTCAACGATATTCATGATATTCCATGAATAAAGGGAAAAGACGAAAGTTTAATGGAAAGTGACGAAAACAAAAACAAAAAGAAAAGAAAAGGAAAAAGAAATAAAGCAAGAACGAAATAAGAGTCAATATAGTTATAAGAGGTAGATACGCGCGTACGTATGTATTGCGACGAGACGGTAACCTCACTTGACCACGACCGGCATGTGACTATTGCCCCTGTTCTTCGCGAGCATGGTGGTTCAAAGGTAATATCGACCATTTCATCCCCACTTTGATACCAGTTTCTAACTCTTAAGGAGACTCCGACGGTAGAACAGCTTCGATCACCCTTCTTTCTTTCTTTCTTTCTTTTTTTCCATACATATTACTTGCATGCATATGTATAATTACGATTATTATTATTATTATATACATATATATATATATATATATATATCTTAACGTAAGCTTTATCCTTCCACCAATAGGAACGCTCGAAGATTCCTCTTTATCTTTTTTGCGGATCGTTCAAAATGAAATAAAAAAAAAAAAAAAGAAAGAAAGAAAATTGATTCCTTTCGTTTATACCTCGCAAGAAGATGGATATCCGTAGATCCGTTCTTACGGTGAAAATTTGTTTATTATGTCGTTCGAATTTGTTGCACGACAACAACAACAAAATCGATACGTGCGTGCCGCCTCTTTTCCTTTTTTTTTTTGTATGCATTTCGAACCGTAACTCCTCGAAGGTCGGATAACGATATCGTTTTGTACCGTCATTATCGATGTTCAATATTTATCTTATCCCCCTTTTAGAGTTAGCAGTCCGCGATTGATCATTTCATTATTCAAACGCAGTCACGAGATTTTCCCTTTAATAATTTCTTCTCGTTATTCACGTATACGTTCTATATAAGCGTAAACACGATCGAACCGCTCGAGTCGTTAATAAAAATCGTTCTCTCTTTAATTACGAATCCCATGAAATGTTAACGCTCTTTATTCTTTTGTTTTTTTTTTCATTATTATTATTATTATCATCATCATAATCGTTTAATTGTTTCACACGTGTGCCAGTGAATTTAGATATAAGCTACAATTCCGATATAATTTTGATAAAATCAAATACGTATTTGTTAACCTCAATAATAGATAATAACAAATGCATACAGATACGTAAATCAAAATAAATGGTTGATAGACATTTATTTAAATTGATATCATCACTTTTAGTGACATTTATAATATTTGTATTTGTATTGTTCGCATTTGTGCATATTCCAGTTCTGTATTATGATATTGCCACTCTATTTAATCTATCACATTACATATAACATATATAGTGCATATAAATCGACAGTTAGGAATTAAGTAATTCATCAGACAAGCACATATTCATGATTTGTACATGACATGTGTTTACATATGTTTGTACATATATGTTTACGTTCACACTTAATATATATATATATTCAAATTTGTAAAAATTAAACTACTATAAGAATTACTATAAAAAAATACATAAATATTACATTCAAATATTTTTAATTAATTTTTGATTTTTGTTCGATAAAACATAATAAACATAGTTTATTATAAGTGAGAAAAACGTATAGCTTATTTTATACAAACTTAATATATTATATTCTAATATTACGATAATATTATATATCTTTATTTGTGACTGTATTGCTGTAAGAATTAATTCACAATTATCGTTATATTTTCACCTATTGTATAATTCTTTAAATCAACGATCGTTTAGATTCTGTCTCTGTTGATTTTTCATTATGAACCGGATTTTGTGAATATAAAATTACAGCATTGCTAACCATAGCAATGGATATCACTGTATTTATAAGAATAGGTATATCGAATATAATCCAACATAAGACGGCTGTAAATACTAATTCTAATGCGCTAGCAAACGTCTTTAATATAGAATTTAAATTTTTTAAGAAAAAGCTTGTTATTATACCAATGGCCGTATTATTTAGCATAATTATTATTACTTTGGGTTGCATAAAGATACTAGATCCGATATTGTTAAATATATTGGTAACATTGGTTTGGCATATGAATAATACTAAAAATACTATAACATTACATAAAATACTATCTATGTACATGAACACATTTTGTACAAAAATATTTATATCTGCTCCTTGTTTAAGTAAATATTCATTATAAACACCAGCCAAGCATGAACAAAAAGTCTATAAGGTAAAAATATTTATGTTTGCGTTATAACTCATTTGGAAATAAAAAGAAAAAAGAAGAAGAAATGTGCTATATTAACGAAACTAACCTGAATAAAGATGAGATAAATATTTGTATTTAGTACAAATTTCGTACTAACATCGGCATCCGGGCTAATATTTACATGTTTTATCATACAACCAAGCGTCAGCAGTAACAAAGACAACCACTGCTTTACAGATAATTTTTTCTTGAAGACGAACTGAGAAGTAAACGAATATTATAAAATGACTGATATACAAAAATATTCATTGATACATACCTGAAAAATAATTCCTGTCATAACAACGCGAAATTGTAATAGAACATAGTAAGTTGTTGGATCAAATACAGCCAAATTGATAAATGCCAAATTATTGTATAGGCAGTATAAAAATGAAGGTATTAAGTAAAGTAGAAGCACTAAAAATGTAGGACATCGATTAAAAGATTTTTGAAAAAAATTTTTAAACTGTTTAATACACATAAAAACTTTCAGAACTGTTAGACTAAATCTGATTTATTTATCAACTATTACGTACCCTTTTTATGTATTACTATTTCTTGAAAAAGAGATAATATTTTGTTACTAAAAATACAGACAAAGGTCAGTTTTCAAATGATACATAAAAAGTCAATAAGATCGAAGATATGCTTTTGATTGCACTTACTCTTTCCAATACAAAATAGCCGATACAATTAATTTTAAAACTTCTGTCAACAATACCACTGCTACAATATTATATTCATATTGACCATTTGTTTGAGACCACGTTACAATAATTCCTGTAATATAAACGTCATGATAAATGATATATAAGAAGCAGTTTGATTTCGTTTATCGAATAGTACATAAACATCATATTCATTATGAATTTATGATATTACAAAATGTAGTGTACCGACAGTTACAATAATAGTATATTATTACACTAATAAGTATACTAATAAAAGAGGCGAATATTTTCTGTTATATAATTTTTCAAAAGATCTGTTATTAATATTACCAAAGAGATGCCGAATATAGTGATACAAATAGATATCTAACCTTAAATTTACCTTGATTGATAAAAAGTGCCATGTAAGAAACAAAAATGACAAGGCTCCATCTTCCCGGAAACAATTCCCCCCAATTTATAGATATCATTTTATAATAACTCTTTTATAGCATAATTTTTAAATATTAAATATTGTAACCATGTTAAAATCACAAACGTACGTTAAAAAGCCGCCTACTTGTTCGTTCGCTCCCCACCACTCCTCTCTTTCATATCAATAAGTAATCTTTTCATTGTTCTTTATCAGCATGTTTGCAATATATATTATATATATATATATATCTTTTTTGAAATTTGAGATAACACATCGATAGTTCTCCTACTGATAAATATGATATAATAATCTGCTTGATATTTTGGTGTTTTAATTTTTCTTGTTTGTTTTTCTTTCTTTTTTTTTTTTTTTTTTTTTTTTTTTATATAAAAATGAAATGAAAAAATAGATAAATATACGATATTTATATTTGTTAATAAATACTTAAAAATAAGTTACTTACTTATAATTAAAAATAGATAAATATACGATATTTATATTTGTTAATAAACATTTAAAAATAAGTTAATGACTTATAATTATTTATTATACATCATCTATAATACGTATACTCTTATTTACATATCCAAAAAGATATAATGAATTTTCTTATATAATGCTTCATCTATCATAAAATATTCATTCTATCCATAAGTGAGATGTTTACATAATCTTTTTTATTTACTTAGATATATCAAGACATTATTTTTTTGGAAGCACAAACACGAAATTCACATATTGTACAAATAACAGCATACTATAAACAAATTTTACATGTTTGTATTCTTTGCTGCCAAAAAACATAATTTCTTTAGATTAATGCAAACCAATTCATTTAAAGCAGTCTTTCTCTACTAAAAGTGCACGGCATTTAATTAATAAATAAGCAAAATAAATATATTAATATAAGACTGTAGTTAACGGTATTTACTAATCTGATTATAAAAGTAATAAATGTATTTTTTCCTGTGTGAGACCATAAAAAATTATTAATTATAAATATTTTATCAAGATGACGGTGTTTCATCGATATTCTTAATTAGATTTTAAGAAAAATTTTGCCTTACTTTGAAATAGTTGTATGTATGTATATCTAAGAAAAAATGAATAATTTTTCGAATAGCAATTATTTTAGACATGTCTTATTTACCATAAAAATGGTAGTTGTATACGAATAAAGGCAATACAAAGTTAGTACTACTTTCTTTGAATTTGTTTAGAAGATTCATCTGTATGTTGTATAATTCATATAATGTTGAAATATTTTATATATATATACTAAATGGACATATTTATATGACGTTCAAAGAGAAAGTATGATGAAAATTTTTTTGAATTTTGGATTAAAAGATATTTTGAATTTATTTCTTTCTTATCTAAAAAAAATTCTTCTTCAAAAATCATCAGCCAGTACAGTACATATATGTGATTGCATTATATCATATTGTATAAAATGAAAATATCTGTCAAAGTAATTATTAATTTAACTCTGGTAACTACATCATTATAAGTTAATATGTTAAGTACTTTAAATAATTTGAATTACTAAAAGAATAAACAAAATTTCATACATTCGTATTTATACCATGACAATTACGTTATGTTTACAAATTTCAGAAATAAATTAAATTCGCAATTTAGTTATACTGTTTCTCGATTTTTATTTAAATATATTTAGCCCTCAGTCTTGTATGTACATTATGCATTGTAAACTTGCTAAAATCTATTAATAGAACCATAGTTTCTATCACAGCCAGTTTATAAAATTTTCCAAGAAATGAAATATGTTTTATATATAGCATACGTTAAATATAAATATAAAGTGCATATGCGTTAACATTGTTAAAGACAAGATGATTATATGAAAGCCATTAAATGTTATAGTCGAATATAAAATCTCATATTATATGGACATATATATTATGTGGACATATTTTCTTGCGTCTCATTTATAATGATTCATTAGAAATAAAAACCTGAAGTTTTCTGCATAATGTACAACATGACAAATTTTTAACTAGACTCGGACCATTAAGCTCACAACACAAGTTTTAAACTATCCTATGATAGAATAAAAATCTAGATTTTTCCTTTTTTTTTTCTTTTTTTTTTTTCTTTTTTTTTTTTTTATGTATGAAATGTGAATTTAACAAAAGAAACTATGTAATTTCGTTATCACTAATTATAAATGTTATTGCGATCTACCGACTTTGTAGTACCTTATGAACTTTACTATGCATTAACTATTAAAATAAATATATACTGTATTAAGCAGATAAACATTCAATGTTTTATATTTGTATAAGATAAATTAAAAATTTTAAATATATTCAAATGAATTCCTTCTGCAATTGAAGTAATATAATACTATAAAGTCAATTATTATACCCATTTAGAACTTACATTGTTGTTTTTAGGTGTTTTCATTTGTTCTAGAATTTGTTGGGTGATTAATTTAGTCGCTTTGCTTGCATTAGGTATAATAAATTTATCCATATCAGAAATCACTGTATTATTATATTGTGTAGTACCATATTTGAAAGTAATTAGGTCTGAATGTCGTTTTCTAGATGTTATTTTAACAATACTAGTTAATGGACGTTTAACGATTACGTGTGCTGCACCCTTACGTTCCTGTATCTCGCGGAGTACAATGAGATGGCTATCGGTAATTAACAATAAACTATAACAGAGAGAAATATCAAATAAATATGTGCTTTTACATATTTCTGTGTTAAAAACGTTAGAGATTAAAATTTTGTTTACCTATCACAAAGGTCCCCATTAACTTTAACTTCTTGACACTTGAAGGAATGTAATAATTTAGGGTCTTTCATCCATTGCTGGATAGATACAACTTCAATAGGTTCCTCACTTTCATTATTGGTCATTGTCATATCTAAAAAAAATTTATGTGTATATGTGTACATATATGTATACATATGTAAACACACACACGAGCGCGAGCGCTTATTTATATGTGTGTACATATAAATAAGTTAAATACTGATTATTAACTCACCTAGTTCTTGATCATCATCTATACTAAAAACGGGTGCCGTTTTTCTCGATCGCCCAATGTATTCTAAATCTTTATTACCCTTTATATCCAAATTGCTATTAACACTCGCGGAAGGATTAACAGTATAATCGAAAAGTTTCCCTTTAACTTTTTGACTCTTTGATCTCATTGCCATACCAATCATACCGAAAAGATCAATATTATTGTTTTTTGTTTTATTTGGACTTGCTTCGTTTGAATTGGTCGCAGACATGTTGACATTACATACCAAACAGTGTTGCGAATTATGATCGACCAAACTGGAAACCACTTCGTCTCCAAAATACTCATGTATTGCTAGAGAATTTTAACAAAATCTTTTATTATAATTTTGCATTTATATCATTAATAATAATAAATATGTATTAAATATATCTGATCGTACCTTGATACCCCGAAGTAACCATACTCACATATTGAGTATGTTTTTGCAAAAATGAAGCCACTACCATATGAGTATAACGATCTTCTTCTTGTCTACCACTACCTAAAAAGCAAAGATGTTCTCCTCCTGCGTGCGAACCAACGGCTAATGCTTGACGTTGCGCTTGTAATAATCCTTGTACCGCAGTAGCAAATGCGGATGGTTCTTGAAGCATCTAAGATAGCAAAGTTATTAAAATAGTATTTATTTGGAATGAAAATAATAATAATTGACATACCAAATTACAATCCAAATGAAATGCGGTTGGCAAATGCCCTGCGTTATATTGTTCTGCAGGTCGACAGTCCACTAAAAAAAATCTAACCAATTCAATAGAATTATTAGACATGGGCGAAGTTTCAATTGCATTCTCTACTAATTCTTGCGCCGACACTGGTAAACACAAAACATGTGATATAAATTTATTTTCATAATTATCACCAAACATTATAGGGTACATGTCTTGTTTAAAGGATGACGGTGTTTTCATCGCATAATATTGCGCCAACGAACAAAAATCCGTTACATCTTCGACCTCCAAAGCGCATGGCATCATTGATATGGCATCTATTATACTTTGCTTATCGTCATCTTTCATGCTTAATATTTGTTCTCTGTACAAAAATAAAAATAGAAGTTCGATCTTATATAATAATATTTTTATATGATAATTGTATAGTTAACAAAGAAATTAATAATATTCTCTGACCTTGCATTTATTACCATTATAAGAGAAAGAAACAACATGAAAAAAGGATCAGCTTGCATAAAGTATAAATCCCACATTGTACACACGGCTGGTAAGGTACATACACCAGCGAATAAAGTATTCACCCAACCTTTTGTATACTGATCAGGTGATATCCTTTTTGTATCCAAAAAAGAACACAATTTTGGCTCGTGATATAACAACAAAAGTCGCAATACAGAACTGTATATTTCACCTCTGTGGTAAATAAAAATACATTAATAATATTACACACTTTTTAGATAAGATTCATATAATAATAAATTCTGACCTTGGTATATACAGCTCTTTTATTGCCTCAAATAAATTGTACGTTCTGGAACGTGGTAATTTTAGAGCTACCAATGGACCTAGTAATTCTAACCAACCATTTCCTCTTTCATATTGCACCCCCTTAGTTTTACAATAATATGTTATAATTGATTCCAAATCGGAAACAATAAACACTTTATCCTCATCGTCATTTCCAAGTTTTGCTATATTCAATGGAAAATATTATATTACATGAGATAATATAAAATCATTTTATACTTTGGAACGATAAAAAAGAAAAATAAAAATAAACTTACCAAAAAATTCTTGACAGTCATCTCGTATAATATTTTGTTCTGGCAAATCAAAGACTTCATTGAACTGACATAGTTGATTACCTCGATCTGCAACATCTAAACATGCTTGCCAAACATCTGGTCTTAGATCTTCAGGAACTGCCTGACCTTTACAAATTGCATATATGTCAGACGCAGATGGTGTTTCGGTATCAATCAATGCTGCTTCTAATTCCAGTACCCTATTTAATTACCAATAAATTCTAATTAAACATATTTATTATTCAGATAAATACTTTTACTATCTTATTTACTATCTTATATAGATTTTAATTGTGTGTGTGTGTGTGTGTGTGTGTGTGTGTGTGTGTGTGTGTGTGTGTGTGTGTGTGTGTGTGTGTGTGTGTGTGTGTGTGTGTGTGTGTGTGTGTGTGTGTGTGTGTGTGTGTGTGTGTGTGTGTGTGTGCGTGTAAAAAGTATACATATAATAGACAAATAAAGAAGAGATAAAGAAGCTTAAAATCAACTGATAATATTCATATGTAAATTATTGGATGTAAAAATATGGCGATACAAACCTCATGCATTGCCATATTTGATCATTTCTATTAACAAGATCTATAATATAATTTAATAAAATGTTTAATCAGTACTTATATCTTATTTAAATTATTTTTATATATCTCTAATGTTATCTAAATTCACATATTAAAAATACATACATACATACATACATACATATATATATATATATATATATATGTTTTAAATTGTAAATAATCCAGAGAATATCATAGCAAACGTACGACAAATTGACAATACGTATCAATATTAACAAATCAATTAGTTCGTTTAAATTTAACAAAATGCAAACGTTAAATGCAACGTTAATACGCGTAAAGTATAAATATAGTTACGAAAACTAAATATATTGAAAAATATGTTGTTAGAAATACGTACCACGTCTTGCCTTCGTCTTGTATTGCCATTTTGATGAGTGTGACAATTAAAACGTGATACGATATTCGCTTTAAAAAAAATAACGTCTTCTAATGATATTTGTTTGCATATACCGTATGCCTCGGACTAATAAGCATTGTCCGAAAAGTTCGATAACTTCTTCGACGATTCACAAACTTCATAACCTCTTAAAAATTTAACAAGCTTCTGGCATGAAAGTTGATATAAAACACCGTTCCTATTGACAGACCATTCTTTCCGGGGAAAATCTTGCGCATGCGCATAGAAAAGAGCGGGTAATTGTTGAACGTAATAAATCATTCAAACGTATCACCTGAGAAATGAACGACGATTAAAATTAATTAAGAAGCGATATCGACGACTAAGAAGAGATCATTTTGTCGATAACAATTATATTTATTTTAAGTAAACTTCTTCTTTTTTTTTTTTTGTACTTTCATTGTTTCATAGAAACGATTACGCACGAGCGAGTTAAAAAAAAAAACTGATTGGCATTTCTCGCCAGCTGTCATTACGTTTCAATAGAGAATAATGATAAGAACGATAAAAGTAAACGACAAATGAAAAAATTTGTAAGGAATAAAATCGCCTTGTAACCTATGAACTTTAAAAAAGAATAAAGAGGAACGATATAAAAGCAAAGGGAAGATAATCCATGACAACGAATAACCGACAACTTCTCGAGACGGCGAAACGAAGAACTAAACGCGAGCCGTAACGTTTTGTAGCGTTTCCTAAAAAACTGAAGTAGTTAACAGAACGATTGTGATTAATCGTAGGGTGGAGGGACGTAGTGTAGGCAATGTACGATTTTCTGTATTGGTACTAATTAAAGTGTACTGGAATGAACCGGAGTTAAAAATTTCTTTTCTCTTTTATCATTCGTAAGGCGTCATTCCGCATGACCGCGCGACTCTGGCTATCCAAACGCTCTCCGACAGCGTATCGGTGAGAGAGCAATTTATAAAGCAACGGAAGCAATTTATAAGGAAGAAATAAAGAGGAAAAAAAAAACAATTTTGGAGAGTAATTTAGATTAATTACAATAATAAAACATGCCAGCAGCGAACAGTGTGAGTGGTATAACCAGCAGTGCATTACCAAAATGGCAGCTCGCTTTAGCGGTAGGAGCCCCGGTAGCCTTAGGACTTGGCTACATGTATTATAAAAGCAGTACAAAACCATCCTCTAAACCGGAACGTGGTAAATCAAAATATGACTCTCGAGAGAACGGTACTAAAGCCGACAAGCAAATTTCGATCGACGGAGATAACAATTCAAAATCCGAAAGTACATCGCAAATTGAGGTTAGAATACTATCAGAAATTTTATTTATTGTGCGTATTATATTAATAATACAAGTGGGTTGTAACGAATTAAGATATATATGCGTACACACGCATACGCGATACCATAAATGTCAGATTTATAAAAATATGTCTTGTAATTTTCGTAATCTTGTTGATATAGTTCACGTCTGATTAAGTCCTGGTAGGATATAGCATATACTTAATTTAATTAGTATCAATTGCGGAAGTGCTTATTTCATATTTACTCGAAGTATTAGATTCTTTTTTAAGTAATGATATCATGTACCAAAACATTCCAAAACTTTTCCGTGTCTTACTGTATTATATAAATTGTTAAAGGAACGATAATATACAACCGAACGTTTTCAATCGCCTAAACTGAAAGATTTTTTATCGTAGACTCCTTTAGAAAAGGCCCAAAAATTCAAGGACGAAGGCAATCTTCACTTTAAAATGGGAAAATATGACGAAGCAATAGCCTTATACAATAATGCTATCGATGCCTGTGCAAAAGAAAATAAGGATGAACTTGCTATATATTATCAAAACAGAGCGGCAGCTTATGAACATTTGGTAAAAATTTGTTTCCATTAAAATACATCAATTGCAAGTAATATATTAATGTATATCAAATATTATTTTATAGAGAAAATATAGCGCGGTAATAGCAGATTGTACAAAAGCAATAGAATTAAATCCATCATACGCAAAAGCATTTTTACGTAGAGGACGAGCTCTAGAACAAAGCAATGATTTGGAACATGCCTTAGAAGATGTTACCACAGCTTGTGTTTTAGAAGGATTTTTCAATCAACCTACTTTAACAGTAGCGGATAGAGTTCTAAAAAAACTTGGTAAGTTTTAAAATGAAATGTAATTTTTAATTGATTAGATTACATTAAAATAAATAATTATAATAAGTAAATTCTCTATTTGTAGGTGTACAACAAACTCAAGAACATTGGGCTAATAGAAAGTTTATCCTGCCGAGCAAGCACTTTATCAAAACGTACATCAATTCGTTTCATAAAGATCCATTTTTGTCTACATCCATGAAGTCACGCTATGATAATCCCTCTATGTAAGTATTCACAAACGGTTATGATTTATTTCTTTCGATGATCATATTTTTATGAAAAAGATTTAATGACATGGAAACTTATAATGTTCGTATTTTTCTTTAATGCTGCAGAGGCTTTACAAAAATTATAAAAACATTAGAAGAGCAAGATTATGATAATATAATACCACTTTGTACAAATGAAATTGATAGCGAACAATTAGAAGTCCTACCATGGAAAATAGAAGTGTTACTTCTCAGAGCAACATTTTATTTACTTTTAGGGAAACACGAAGCGGCATTAGAAGATTTTGAAGAAATTATAAATTCGACTGATGCATCTAAAGAAATAAAAGTTAATGCTCTGATCAAAAGAGCAAGTTTGTATATGCAACTTGAAAATCCAGAAAAAGGTTTAATTGATTTTGATTTAGCTATTAATCTTGATCCAAATTGTAGTGATATTTATCATCACAGAGGACAGGTACAGTGTCCGTTAATTAAATTGTATATAAATGTAATATATTTTAACACAAATAATTAACTTTTATATTGCATATATCAATATAGGTAAACTTACTTATAGAAAAAATAGACGAAGCAAAAGAAGATTTTCAAAAGGCTGTGGATTTAAATCCTAATTTTGGACTAGCATATGTACAAAAATGTTATACAGATTATCGGTATGCCATAGTCAAGAGGGATGTACATTTGGTAGAAACTTGTTTAAACCATTTTGAAAAAGCATTTGAAAAATTCCCCGACTGTCCCGAATGCTATACATTATATGCTGAGGTATATTATATATTTTATGCTCATCGTACATTATGTGGATTAGTATTTTATGATCTATTGCATAATATAGATATTGTCAGAAACACTGGATTATGCAAAAGCAGATTCGTATTTTGCTAAAGCAATTGAAAAGGATCCGAATAATGCCAGTATATATGTGCATAGAGGATTACTACAGTTACAATGGACTAATTCCGCTGATAAAGCTATTGAATACATAAACGAAGCATTGAAGCTCGATGACAAATGTAAATTTGGATATGAAACTTTAGGAACGATAGAAGTACAAAGGTATATATAATTTTTAATATAAATGTGACACTTCCTTAACATAATCTGTGGGTGTGTGTGTGTATATATGTGCGCGCGCACATATGTATACATACATACATATATATATATAATTTATGATGCTTAATTTTATAATCATGCGCGTACTTTCTTTTATAGAGGAAATTATAAAGAAGCAATAGAACTGTTTGATAAGGCTTTAGAACTAGGTCGCACATCAATGGAACTTATACATATATACAGTTTAAGGAATGGAGCAAAAGCACAGCTTATCATACAAAACAGATTATAATAATGATCATGTTAAAAATCTACAGAATATGTCGTTAAATCTTTCATGTTTTTATGTCAAGAAAATTGAAATAGGTGTAATACATAAATTCAATAACAAGAAAATAAAATGTACTAGTTCGTTGCTCGTGCAAAATGCAAAAGCATACGTTCCTATAAGCTATGGTATAAATTTTATATTCATAGTTTTTTCATTGCAATAATTATTATTGCATATTAATTCAAACGCAGTTTTGATTAATTAATATCAAAAAATATTGAAATTTTGATAAATGTATTTATTATTTGCACGGCTTTTTCTTGTGACGTATATACATTATAACTGTTCGATATTTTTACAAGATTTTATGTTGTTACGATTTGATTTTAATACTTTTCATAAAAAAATCTTTCTATATTGTTAACATTGCCATATAGTTTACTAAGTTTACATTTTTTCAAAGATAATTCCTAAAATATCTCACCTTTTATCATATTCTATAGCATTTAATTTACAATTAAGTTTGTTGTGAATAACAATATTATATTCTATCAGTTGAAAACATTTCCCACCAATGATGAACTATTGAAAATTTATACAAATAATTGCACTTTTTAAATATCTTTATTTTAAATGTATTCTGTTTATTTTTATGTTGTGTGTGTGTGTCGTCTCAATTTAGAAAAATTTTATAACGCATACCATTATTATTTTCAGCTTTGTTTTTTAAATCAAGTATTTATGAAAGGCTATACATCTTTCATTCTTAAAAGTATGTTAAATTGTATAGAATTTCTATTAATATATTTTATTTATGACGTTTTAAACTCGTATATTTTTTATAGATTAGAAGATAAAGAAAAAAAACCCTGGAATTATAACTTGTAAAATATAAAAAGGATTAATTTTTTTATTATCGCAAACAAAAAAAAAGAATAAATAAATAACACGTATTGTTTAAAACAGATAATAGGCTCTAATCATGAATTGAAATAATTCTTTTGTATTATCTTGTACATAAGATTACAGAAAGTTTTTAAACAAGTTATATACAATTTATATAACGGACTTAATAACTTATAAGCTTATAACAAAATTATTTTATTAATATTTTTATCCCTTCGATGTCCTTACCACAGACTTATGAGACAAATGTGAATGCAATTTACATATTACGCAGTCTTATTTACATATTATAGTACTAAGCATTTATGAAGTATAAGCCTTTCATATGTACGCTTACAATTCGTTTACAAATTTATACGTAATCTAATGTAAAAATCACAGTAGTAGACATATTATTAAAAGTTCTTTATATACAAAGAAAAATGTAACACCTACTACACGGATATAAATATTTACTGTTTCTGCTTTACTTCAAATATCATAAAATACTGAAGCAAGTGGGTAACGTACGGCAAATGCTAAACAGCTACAAAGAACCTAAAAGATTTATATATTAAATGTAATATATAATGTATAAATATATATAATATATATATATATATTTATAAAATATATATATATATATATATATATATATATATATATATATAATTAGTATAACATTTTTATAAAGAAATATATGTGTATACCTGTAATAATATCAAAATTAATGTTAGCTTAGATTCCCTTGTTGGTCCAATATTAATTAATAAAAAATTTATTAAAGTTAAGTTATTGCAAGTCACAGTGTCTTCGCTACTTTTTTGCCATTGGACAATTTTTATGGTTCTGAAGATCCACATTAAAAATTTACCTATTTAAAAAAATAATTCATTTAATTGATCTAGATAAAAAGGAATATATATATATATATATATATATATATATATATATATATATATATATATATATATATATATTATTAATAGAACATACCTGAAGGATTTAGGTCAGAATATCTGAACACTGTGACACTGGTTTCCAATTTATCTGTATCTTTATTGTACCTGCCGACAGATGTAAAACTAGTTCTTCTCTTGTTGTTTTTTCTTTTTCTCTTTATATATATATATATATATATATATATATATATATATATATATATATATATATATATATATATTTTAAACAATATTATCACAGTAACATATATTATTATTTGTGAAAGAAAACTTACTTTGGTAGTCTATGTCTAGGGCATGGTATAAAATGGAACAGTTGTGGTACACTATAGAGAAAATTAATAATTTGTGGAATAAAAAATAGTAAAGTCGTTTTACTAAAATGTCCAATAATACCAACAACTGCAAATGTCATTCCGGAGAGATAGCAAAACGTATCACCTACAAATACTTTCGATGGGTACCTTGAATGAAATAAGAAAATTTTAATATCCGTTTATTTACCATTATCATAAAAAAAAAAAAAAAGATATACGATGTGTCTTAAATTAATCGGCCCTATACTTTTTCTTGGAACGAATAACAATTTATATTGCAAATTATTCCTACGTAGGTGTTGATACATATATATATAATCTCACGATTATTAATTATTATTCATCATGCAAACAAGGCATATTACGATTAAAACCAAAACACTGGTCAAGGACACAGCACGACACAACAGTTCCCATCTATAAACTATGATCGACGATCGCCGAACTAATGGTCGAGGTAAGACGCGTGCGCCTTACGAATAGTCACGATCACGCTTGCCGAGACATTTGACGAATGGACGATGAGGCTCGAGTATAGTCGCGCATTCGGGCGTGGTTTTACGCGACGTTTAAGACGACGATTTCAAGAAAGTCTTAGGAGATTCCGCGGACTGGAAGGAACGGAGAATAATCGAGATAAAAAAAAGTACGGTTTATAGGGGGAGGTTAAAAATATGCGTTACCATATAACAAAGGACGATCTTACTACAAAAGAGATACCGGGAATCGAATAGAGAAGGCGTTAGTCAGCGAGGACGCTGCTGTCCGTCCAGTAGTCAACGGAGCCATTCAAAATTAAATGGCACGTCGGAAAGCAGTGACGTCACGGCTCGAACGTCACGTCGCGGGGGCATTGAATCCTCGTCACGTTCTATCGTGAGTTATAATATCAAATTATACGAACGGGATTAGCTTTTATATCCATATATATTTATATATATACCGTCACGATGGTTCAACAAAATTTCAAACGTCGATTACTTAGATCGCAAAGTAATCATTTTCTCTATTATTATTAAAATCGAAAAACTCGTGTCAATGATCCTTCGCGTATTAATCATTTCGAATAAAAATATGCAATGGTCTATTTTTTATTTTTACTTTTCTTTTTTTGTTGTTTTCGTACTTGTACGCAGCGACTGTTTAGAATGTGCATCGAATCAAATATCGTTGAAATCTATGACGAAAAAAAAAGTCGTACAAACGGACGAAGTAATTTATATGTTTTGTAGAAATATACGTTCGATTTTCAGATTATATTGATTATTCGATTAGATAGAAGTAATGTCTTACTTCAGGAAAAATACAGATAAAAAGACATGAAATGAAAAACTGAACTATTTTAACGCGGAGAATAGTGCCATGCAGACCCGCCTAGATGGGAAGCTGGCGTTACTTTATACATTGTTGGTTTTACAAGTTCTTATTGTTATGGTTTATGTTGTAACAACTCCGCCATCTGAAATAGTTGTTGCCAGTACGCGTAGTTCTGTAAGTTTTGTAAACTTTGAAGAAACTCAGGTAAAGAGAATTTATATTATTCTACGGAGATTATACTATCGGGAAGATATTTTACGAGGTATGAAATTTTTATCCAATTACAGGGTCATCATACAGAACGAACAATACATAAAAGACTTCCAAAATATCAGACAATCAGCGGCGAGACATACCTAAATGATATCAGAACTTTTAAATTATTTCGAATATACAATCATACTACATGTTGGAAGGATGGAGTCGATGATCGTAAAATGAGGACTAACGAAATCTCTGAAAAATGTATTTGTAATCAAGGTTGGCACGGAACTGATTGTGGACAACCTGAAGTCGTTTGGAGAGCAATCATGGCATCTAAGCAAAATATTAAACTAAAACATCGTAAAATAGCTAGACGTATAATTCATACTTTTTACCTAAATGAATATAATTCGGCAATTGCAGAAGTTATAGTAGAAGAACTATATGATGTAGTTGACCTTTTTGTAATTTGTGATTTTAATGGTGCAGAAGATAATTTTCATCATAAATTATCTAAAGGATTGTTGCAGCGGGAACAAAATAAGATTTTATATATTAATGCAGCAACAAAATCTCGCAAGCCATCGAGAGTACTATCTAAGTACATATGGGAGAAAGTAAAGACTGTAGTGCAGAATTTTAGAGACGATGATATTTATGTAATGACTGAGCCAGAGCAAATATTAAATTCTAGAGCACTGATGTTCCTTAAAGTATACGACGGATGGCCTCAGCCCATTGGCTTCAGGTTAAGATGGTTGATCTATGGTTTCTATTGGCAACACCCACTTAAAACAACAATAACTCTTAACGCATATACTATCGGATTGATGCATGAAGCTTATAAATCAAATTCTATAATTCTGCAACAACAATTATTGGAAGAAACTAGCGAAAGAGATGTTCTTGGCTTAGTTATTGGAGACTTAAATCATTACGGAGGATGGTATTGTTATCTATGTCAAGCCCCAGCTAATATTATAATTAATCTTCGTACTACAAGCAAGTCTGAAAAAATGCCCAAAATTGAGAAAAGGATCGATGTACCTTTTATAGAAGATCTTATAGGGAGTGGCTTATGGATAGATGGTAAAACTAACCTCTTAAGAGTCTCTAAATCTCATGATTTGTATTTTGCTCCTGAAACTGTACTCAATAACACTTGGAAATATGACTGGCTGATAGAAAATTTTTATGCTAAATTAGACTATTATTGAGACACTGGTCATACTCTGACTGTGATATTACTTCATACTCATTACTCGGCATATATTGTATGATATTATATACTGAATTTATATACTAAAATACTATGTTGATTAAAATATGAATGTTAAATGATTTATACATATATAACTTATAAAGAAATGAATGGCCTATATTCTTAATTTTAATTAAAGATCACCTTTACCTTAGATTATAAATATCGATTTAATATTTCTTTATTATTTTTAATATGTAATGTTTGACTTACCAGTTATATTTAAGAAGAGCAAGAGAAGTTGCTATGTACGGAATTATAAAATATAATGAAAATCTATGCGCTTTCCACAGATCTCCAGACAGCTCTACAATATTGAATATTACTATACTGATGGCAATAATCAAACTCTGACCGACCTCCAAACCGTTTATACCAGCCAATATGTTTATAGCATTTGTACAAAATACTGCCAACATTCCCATGTACACATAATAAAATATCCATAGATCTACCGAATATCCTAGCCAAACTCTTAAAGGTTTTGGCACTATGATCAATGTAGAATTAAAGTTAACATAATATACCATTAACAATGGTAATGTGGCAATAGTAGGTAATAATAATTTATGCCGCCAACGAAGATCCAAAACGTCATCGGCAAAGCCCAAAAGTAGCATACAACATATTGAAAGTAGGGCTGCCAAAAATTCTACGAACTGTAATATAAGTTAATAAGACATTAATTTCCTGATTGGAATGCTAGAGAAATATCCTGGATTATCAAAATCATCTAAAATTTATATAATTCTTTCTACAACGTTTATCCGTTATCTCTCTCTATTTATACCGGTTAATATACATACATACATATGTATACATATATATACATACATATATATATATATATATATATATATATATATATATCGAAAATTACGCAAATATAATAATTTACCTCGTTGTGCGGAAAATTTTCGTTTTTGAAGATATAATCTGTGAACGGTACGGGAATAAATAAAAACATTGTCACGAGAAATACGCATCCTGTAACGACACCTAATGCTTCCGGACTGTAAGAATGAAGTTGATGAAAGTAATATGAAATAACGAATGTTCTTTTTTTTTCGTTTCTTTTCTTTTATATATATATATATATATATATATATATATATATATATATATATATATATATATATAAATATTGTCACTTACATTTTCAGACTGTTCCTCTTATTCATATCAATTCCGTATAGGTTAGCTTTAACGAAAAGATCTTTTAATTTAGGAATTAAATTCAAGGTAAAAAAATATGCACCGATTGACATAATAACGTCAATCGATAATGGTAGGATCAATTGCCACATATCACTGTCAGGACTCATTTGTCACCAATTAAAAGTATAAATCCCCTTTTTGTATGTAAGAAAAATAAATTAAATTATTCTCTAACTAATCGCGCATACGAAGTGTGATATACGAAGCTGTGCGAAGCGAAAAGCCGATTAATCCGATAACGCGTTTAGATAAATATATGTCGCAATGATACACTTCGTAAATCAATTAACATTGATGTTATTGTTATCAAACAGTTTCTATTGTATCGCGAGTTTCGAAGCATCATTGTCGCGTGTAACTATGACTTAATTTATACGCCGAATGGGAACATCGGTAAAAGTGAAACGTGTTGAGGATGAAAACAAGTAAAGGAAGGAAAAGGAAAGAAAGGGGAAAAAAAATATTAAACAGTTTTACCCGGGAAGACGGATTTTACTAGATACAAATTCATATAGATATTGTTGAATTTTATCTTGGATTGTATTTCACCGCTTTTCGTGAATTGGACAGAGAGGGAGAGAGAGAGAGAGAGAGAGAGAGAGAGAGAGAGAGAGAGAGAGAGAGAGAGAGAGAGAGAGAGAGAGAGAGAGAGAGAGAGAGAATTAACACTACGGTACACGTTATTGTCGTACTTCAGGTCGAGAAAGAACGAGGCTTCGTTTTGTATCCCCCTCCTGCGGGAATATAAATTGACAATACATTTCACATCGAGAAGCCTTTCTTAATCGTCTACAGTTAAATTTGTGATTATAGCTTGATTGTGTATCGTCGTTCAAGAGTGTTCGATTCAACGACGTTAATGATATCAAAAGTAAATATTTCCCTTTCGTTTTAAGTTACTGATATACATATTTGATAATTTGAATTTGAAAATAAAATATTATTCCCTTAAGATATCTCGTGGGATTTTATAAAGATGCGTGAAAATATTATATTTTTGAAAAAATAAAAAAAAATAGCTTTCATTTTCTTACGTGTGATAAGAACGTATAATAAGTATTAAATCTATATTTCATAATATTTCGTAAAGAACGTAATATCACGATATTGGAATTTAAAAATTGTAAAGAAGAAACGTAATATTACGAAAGTGACTTTTAAGGGATTAATATTGATGGTAACGTATTAGAAAAATTCATTTGTTAATAATGTTAGTTAATATATATATATCACATATATTAGATTCATAACCTAAATTTGTCAGATATTCAAATCGTTTATCTGTGGAAAACAGAAGAAAAATAAAAATGAACCGAAACCATGTTATAGAAACAACAACGATTTGAGAGGGCATTATAACAAGATATGAAAATAGATAACATCGAAAATAATTAATCTTCAATGGACAGTGAAAAACAGAAGGACGAGATTACTGCTTTGGAAAGCATCTATAATAAGGAAGAATTTTCATATTACAATGAAGATAAACTTTATCAATGTAATTTCAAGATATTTATCAATTTTCCCGTAGGATATTATTTTACATATAGCGATAGCAGATATCCGGAACAACCTGCGGAGAAAGTACAGATATCGCATTTACCACCATTGTTGTTATATGTTACTTTACCAGAAAACTATCCTTCCACTTCACCACCTATGTTTACATTATGCACATCTTGGTTATGTCAAGCACCGCTGTCTAAATTATGCAAAAAATTAGATAGCCTATGGGAAGAAAATAAGGGCCAAGAGATATTATTTGTATGGATTGGATTTTTACAACAAGAAACATTACAATTCTTAAATATAGAACAATGCGTTAGTATGAACTATATTTATACGGCTTATAAAATAGCTTTGGAAAAAGCACAGAGTTCTCAAGAGCATGTACAAGAACAGAATTCTAAAAAACATTTAGAAGACCAAAGTTCTCAAAAACTTGTAGAAGAGCAAGAAGCAAAAGAAACTATTGCTAAAGATACTAGTAGTGGTAAAAATAGTAAGAAGAAATTGGAGAGAAAACATCATGATGGAAAAGAATATAGAAAAATAGATAAAAGAGCCTTTTCCAATTTTCCTTTTGGAAAAAATCCAATTCAGTTTTTGATAGATTACAATGAAAAACGTAATTACATTGAATTTAATAAAAGTTTGTATACTTGCAAAATCTGTTTTACAGATAAGTTAGGAGAACATTGTATTAAATTTTTACCATGTTCTCATGTATTTTGTAAAAATTGCATCAGCAATTATGTAGAAGTTAAGATTAAGGATGGGAGCGTACAAAATATTTCTTGCCCAGAGGAAAAATGTACTTCCGAGGCAACACCCGGACAAGTAAGTGTTCTCATAATAGGAAAAATATATAATATTTATATTTTTTAATATAAATAACTTATCATCATATTTCCTCTTCAGATTAAAGATTTGGTTAGTCCAGAACTGTTTGCCAAATATGATTCTATATTGTTAAGTGTTACGTTAGATACTATGTCAGATATAGTTTATTGTCCGAGACGTCATTGTCAATACCCGGTCAGTCGTGAACTCAATGAACAAATAGCAAACTGTCCTGTTTGCCAATATGCATTTTGTGTCTATTGTAAAATGGTGTATCATGGAATAGAACCTTGTAAAGTGAATTCAGGTATAACACACACACACACACACACGCGCGCGCGCGCGCACAATTATATAATAATGCTTAGGTGTCATTACAGTAACTATAATAATTAGAGTATTATTTAATAGATGAAAAGCAACAATTAGTGAAAGAATATCAAGCTGCTTCGGACAATCAAAGGCTTCAAATGGAAACAAGATATGGTAAAAAACAACTTCAAATGTTAGTAGAAAATACGATGTCAGAGAATTGGATCAATGTAAACAGTCAGCATTGTCCTTCTTGTAATGCTGCTATTGAGGTTTGTATTTCTTTTATGATTATTTGTATGAATTATTTTTCGAGATCGTGTTACATAATATTGTGCATTAGAAATCCGATGGTTGTAATAAAATGACATGTTGGAAGTGCAATACATATTTTTGCTGGTTATGCGGGAAAAAATTAAATGCCCAAGAACCGTATTTACATTACCGTGATCCTGGATCCAAGTGCTTTAATATGCTATATCATGGCTTAATACCAAATGATGAAGATGACGAAGAAGACGATTTTCTCGTTCTTGGAATATATGATTTCGATGACAATATTCCTGATTTTTTTGATGATGACGATTATGATGATGATATCGTTATTGAATATTAAAATTTAAATAATATTACTCAAAGTTAAATTAAATTTATTTATTTAAGAGTTTCCTAAAATTATAATATGTATTTTACCCCTATGCTTCAATGTAATTTCTATCTACTTAAAATTTTTATATTATTTTATTATTATAAGTAGATATGATGAAATTAACAAAATTCTTGTCCCGATGTACTGTATAATTCATTTAATAAGATAAAATATTTAACTTGTCAATGATGTATGATAAACATTTAAAACGGTTTGTTAATTCCTAAATAAAACTATAATTAACGACTTTACGTATAATGAGATATCAATTTTTTATTAATAACTAAAATGTATTATACTAAACAATGTGCACTTGAAAACTGACTTTGATTTTCTCATTAGTAAGAATTGCATTTTATCGATTGCCAATAAATTGTTGGTATTGTAGAACATGACAAATCTGTTTTGGCTGTTTATCGCGCGCTTTAAGGATAGAATAATTATAATTTATTTTCTCTTAAATTTCAATTTTTTCGCGAACGTTGGCTACATCGAATATCAGAAAAAACAAACTTTTGACTAGCACTTCATATGTACATATAGCTTTCTTCGATTGTAGCGTGCGTCTCGCGATGATCCCAGCGAGATTTGACGTTGGTACGCATTTGTTTCATGATAAGAGTATAAAGGATAATAAATATAATTAACACATGATAATTAGTATATAAATTTATGTATTTAAAGAAGTTATCTTTGAATTTGACTATATCTTATCTATTTGCCTGTAGAAATATTATTGGTAATGTAAAGTGTTAATACTTTAATGTTTAATCAGAATTAGTTTGAAAAGATTTTGACAATATATTGAAATATGCAGCCACTCGCTCGGTAGTACTTGCGTTACATGATTTACAATTAACATTCAATATTCAGAGTTCGATGCTATCGCATCGGAGTGCAAGAGAAAACTGACTCTGTTATTGTCAAAGTTAATAAAAGGATCATTTCTGTTTATATCGAGCAAGGCCAACTACCCCGAGATTAAAATTTTTAATTATCAAAATTTTATATTACAATTATTTTAAGTTGCTCGCGCGTTACAGTTCTTTTATTGGTAGGCGAAAGAACTATTGTTAAAATATTATCTCATTGTATCAGTAGTGGGTTTAAGTCGAAGATTTAATCTCGGACTCTGCTTTCTCGAATTTTTGGAAAAGCTTTTTATTCGTGCATCAATTGTTCTCGAAAAATATCATTTTTATTTAAATTAATACTTTATTTTTATTTGCGTTGATTTATTCTCTTAGTTCATATTTTGTCCGTACTTGGCGCTGAAGTCGCATGCGCCACGAGCGAACGATGTAAAATAACCTCGTTGTTTCTGTCATTCTGCTAAGAATGCCGAAGGAAATGATGTCCTAGTTTGGCTTCATTTTAACATGCTTTTTAAGAATAGGATAAATCATATATACGAATCTAATTTAATAGAAGTAAGTTTTAAAAGAACTAACATTTACGTAATTTGTATAATTATTGCATAACGAAGAGAAAATCGTGATTCTGTGTTCGATATATAAATCTAACCTAAAACTTTGCGCTTCGTCGTATCGAGTGTTAATAAACAAATTTTTAAGATATGTTTGTACTTGCGGAACTTAAAGATACCGTCAGAATACCACCATGGAAATTTAAACGAAAACTGAATGATGCGATCACCGACGAATTAAATAGGAAATTAGCTAATAAGGTAACCGGTCGTCCGAAATTGTTTTTTATTTTTTTTTCAAGTTCAACGTCACAACAATATGTTAAAAATTTTAGGTATATTTAAACGTGGGCCTTTGCATTGCATTGCATGACATAACAAAAATAGAAGAGTCATATATTTTTCCAGGAGATGGTTCTTCGCATACAAAAGTATTATTTAGGTTTATAGTATTCCGTCCTTTTATGGAGGAGATTCTAATAGGAAAGATACGTAGTTGCAGCATAGATGGAGTTCATGGTAAATAAAATTAACCACACAACAAGATTTTTTTTCTTTTTGAATATGCATTATAATTTCAACTTCTATTTCTATTTTAGTAACATTAGGATTTTTCGAGGATATAGTTATTCCACCTCACAAATTACAGCATCCTTCTAGATTCGATCAAGCTGAACAAGCTTGGATTTGGGAATACGATACTGGGGATGGAGAAAAACATGATCTTTTTATGGATGCAGGTATACGTTTGTAAACATTTTTGCCATTAGAAATGTATTCAATTATTTTCTTTATCGAATAATTAAAATCTTTAGGCGAAATCATTAGATTCAGGGTAGTCAGTGAAACCTTTACGGAAACATTACCATCTGGTCCTAACATCTCTAGTGAAACAGTTGAAAAACCAGAAACCAGCAATATATCTCCTTATACTCTGGGCGTAAGTGTAAATCTATTGAAATTATTATATATTTTAATTTGCAATTTTTGTATTATTTAACAAAATTTTCTCGCATTACCCAATCACGCAGGGTGCTATAGACGAACCTGGTCTTGGTTTACTTACTTGGTGGGAAAATGCATAAAAGCCTGTGAAAATGCAGTGAATACATTCAGACTTATTAAATGCGGCATTTAAAAGTACTGAATCTTGTTCAATAAATTTATATTTCACAGCACATCTCAATGTATCATAGAATGTTACATCTGTGACCTGCATCACAAAGTGACATATTTTCCAATACAATTTTTTTTTTTTTTTTTTTTTTTTTTTTTATGTGCAGGTATGTTTTACGTTTAGTTTTGATTGATAACAGAATTAGTAAGAATAATTTGTACAATATATACAAAGATGTTGTGTACTAAACACGTGATAACACACGCAAAAAATAATTACAATGTTATAGAAAACAGATCTTTCTATTTGTCTACCTATAAACTTATTATACGCGAGTTATTAAATACAACATAAATAATATATTTCCATCAATATTATCTTAAAATATTAACATCGTTTAATATGTCGCAGGAGACATATCGGCTTAACCAAATAGTAAAGTTCTTATATACTTTAAACACACGAAATACTCTGTTTATATTATATTAGACTTGTTAACGTGTTATTGCAAAAGTAATTTGAAATAACTAAAGCGCGACGTTAAACTATAAATTTTAAAAAAAGGCTAATTCGATTACAGTAAACTTTTGTCAAGTAAAATCACGAATACAAATATCATTTCTCATAATATATAAATATGTAATAATTGATCTCAGTTCTTAGTTCGATAACATGTATTATAAAACAGATTATACGAAGCATATCTTTTTTAAGAATAAATTACTAGATAAAACCGGTAACATGTTTCGTAAATGTCTCGTAACAGTATAGTTCTTCTAGGAGGATTCTTTAAAGCAAATTATCTAATATTCCGATTGCAGGTGCAATTAGTGATGAAGCGGTATGAATATCGATAATATAATATAATATATCATGAACATTTCAAAGTCAAATGGAATTTTAATTTAACGCAAATCTTATCACAGCTCTAACCATTGAAATATGTCATGCGTAACAAATCTTTTTTTTTTTTCTCTTTTTCTTTCTTCCCCTATATAAATATATAGAATAGAAACGAATACGGTGACTTGCGCGAGTCCTCTTTCTCATTCTATTACTTTGGCTCTTTCGTCGAATAATAATTCGCCGATACTCGTTATTAAAAAAAAAAAAAAAAAAAAAAAAACATGCTTTAAGAACATATACAAAGTGGTATTAGGATTATGTATCTATACGTATTACGCAGACAAGAAGAGATAATAAAATTATGATCGGTTAAAACATAACGCGAATGAACGAGTGCAGTTAAATGCTGGCGTCGGTGTATTAAAAAGGCCTAAACACTACTTAATGTAATTTATTATATCGCGTGTGGCCTTTCCCAATGCCGGTTAGAGAAGGAAAACATAGTTATATGCTCTCAGAATATGGACGTCATCTGCGTTTCGCTTACGTGATATACCTTTTGCTCGTACATACATATATATATATATATATATATGTACATCATTGTCATTTGTCTCTTTTTTCTTTTTTCTTTCTACCCCCTCCCACCACCCCCAACCCAAACCCCGTCCCTACGTATTGCTTTGCACAAATCATTCTGTATACAAATAATACAAGTCTTCCTTGTCGCGCGCGTCGAGTTTGCACCTTCGTATCGTCGAGCAACAACGCGACTGTACGTTCTAAATCAAAGATGTTGGTACCGCAAATACAGTAGTTAACACTCGGTTCCTCTTATTCAATGATTAGGCAACGTGGTAAGTGTTCTCGCAAATAATCAAAGAGCTCACGTGACGTTCCTGGACAATTGGTCAGCTCCAATTCGTGTAAGTGACGAAGCTGTATCAGACTAGATAAGCCACTGCTAGTAAGTAATGGACAACCTGTTAATTGGGGAATTAATTACGTCATTTAATCATTTATCGACGACATTAAACGGTAAATGTTTCAACGGCAAAGATACTCACCAGCAACGGAAAGCACTTGTAACGATCTCATACCGCATAAATGCTGAAGTCCGAAGTCTCTTAATTGTGAACACCATCTCAAGAACAAAGCACTTAGGGATCCCATCGTTGAAATGTAACCTACCCCTATATCCGTTATGTGGACGCACCTATTTAAGAGAGGGGTGGGAGGAGGGAGAGGGGGAGAGAAAAAAGTAAATCGTGTGATAGATATGGGCCTCGTGGAAAAGATCCGTAACAACTTTGTTGTTTATCGTTACCTGTCCAACGTAAGTTCCTCCAAGTGATTCAAATCACAGGCGATATATTCTAAGGCTGCGTCTGTAATTCGCGAACACCAGCTCAGATCTAAGGAACGAAGTCTTAGCAGATTTTCCGCTATTAATTCTACACCGTCGTCCGTCACTTTACTGCATCCAGAAAGCGATAATACAGTCAAATTTGGCAAGGAATGTACTACGACAGGAAAGAAAAAAGAAAAAAAAATACAATTAGAGAATATTTGAGCCAGATACTATTATCTAAAATTAACGCTTAGAGAGAGAGAGAGAGAGAGAGAGAGAGAGAGATCTAATCGCGTCCCCTTAGGAATTTGCATTAATCAAATTCCGAATTAGCCATTTATTTTGTATACGATCGTAAACGTTCCGTGAACTACGATTGCGAAGACCGTCCGCCGTTGGCATGTATACAAGTATTTCTTGCATCTCGTATTAGACCGATGATTGATCGGAGAAACATTTGATTAGATGGTCAACGCACCGTACTTCTTCTCTAACCAACTTCTAAGAGAATTTTCTTTGATATCGCTTGGAAGGATTCGCGATTGTTAATTTTTCTCCCTTTTCTCTTGAATCTTATTGGTACCGTAAAATTCACGAGACGACCCTGACTGACAGCTTGAACGCTAAATAAAGCTTGTTCCTTAATTCTATATTTAATCTACAGCACGTGCGTGTGACTGATTCAATTTCACGTTTTAGCCGGTCGGTGGAGTGCTTATCATATTCTTAGAACGTTAAAAGTACATAGGCACACATCGCGCGCGAGCGCGCACACAAAGAAATAGAGAGAGAGAGAGAGAGAGAGAGAGAGAGAGAGAGAGAGAGAGAGAGAGAGAGAGAGAGAGAGAGAGAGAAATACTATGCGTGCACAGGCGCGTACACATAAATCTCTTTTTTTCCATTTACAGACGTACTTTACGGATCGACACGCGCAAACACGGATTATTATACGATCGTGCGCTAAGAGGACGTGACGACGACGTCATACAAAGATCGTCGCGTACCGCGTGACCGATAAAACTTTATTTTGCAAAGGAGGATGTAGGTCGCTCGAGAACGTTTACGATTCGATAACTACAATGGCATCGATATATATATATATATGTGTGTGTGTGTGTGTGTGTGTGTATATATAGTCTTCGAAATCGAAAACTACCAATGCCTCACCAATATTTATTACTGCCTGATTGGTTAACTCCCAGCAGGATTGGAGCCTGAGAATGCTAAGGGCGCTACTCTGTTTGGCGCTAAAGTATCTCAATGCGGCGTCGGTTACATGATAAGCCTGGAGCGAAAATTCGTAAAGACTCGGTAACAATTGGGCCACCGCACCCACGGCCTCGTCTGCTACGTTTATGCAATCGGACAAGGACAACGATACTATCCTGGGCGTGAGACAAGCCCAAAGTCCAGCTTCGGTGATCTCATTGCAACCAGCAAGTTCCAATTCGAAAAGAGCCTATAAAGAACGAGAGAATGAAAACGTTTCGATCCATTATTATACACAATGTTTCTCGTCTTGCGACGGACGCATCAACGTCGTCGTCATCGTCGTCATTAACATGAACGAATCATCATCCTACCTGCATATGATCTAAGAGGGCTTCGAGGCCCCTGTCGGTGACAGCACAGCATCGTAATGACAAGGAATGAACGTATCGTTGCGCAAGAGGAAATCCGTGCGTTAACTCCGGTATATCTTCGTCCGCGGCGCCCAATAAAACTAACGAATGAAAGCCTCGCCTTACCAAGGAGGCGTAGAGACGCGTACGCGAGCTGGATGGCATAGATCTAGCCTCTCGGCATCTTACTACCGGTACCAAGCCTGCCCATAGTCTTGGTCTCGCGTATAGAACGTCTCGCCATCTCGTGCATACCTACACATTTATAACGAAGTTAACGTAAACGTAAACGTAAACAACGTTAATAAAACGCACACTCGTCAGATCGTACGATCCGTTTGGTTTCTTAGTTTTACCTGAGCCAATATCCTTCTCTCCGTGGCATTGAAATAAAGAAAGAATCGTCCAAGAAAATGATCATCTTGCAACAACTGCTCCCACGTGGTAGGTGCGACGTACCCTCCGGTGCCACCGCTCGCGAGGCCGCCAACGGCTTTTGATTTGTTCCGCGATATCCTCGGTCTGCTACCGGTACCATTGTTCAACGTTTTGTTGTTCCCCGTTGACATGTTATTCATCGACGTCGGAACGCTCCTACTTGGCTTCTCCGGAATCGTGTTGTTCACGTTGTTAGCGCTCTGCAAATTCGTGTATGCCACCCCACCGCCGCCGCAAAAGACGTTCGTAACGCGCTCCATGACGCTCGTCCTCCCTCCACCTGCGATGGAATAGAAGAAAAGGAACAAAAAAAAAAAAACAATTCAAACGAACGAACGAACAAAAATACAAACAACGAAATGAGTCGCAAGCAGATGAGAGAAGGCGGCGAACTGGACGGATTATTACTCTGCGTCTTTTTAAAAGAAAAAAAAAAAAAAAAGAAAATAAATAAATAAACAGCGGGAACGTTTCCTCAACGTCGTTCTTTCTCTTTTCTTTTTCTTTTGAAATCGAACGGGGGAAGTAAGTACTAGAGAGGGTTCTCTCCTCCTCGTATCTCGAGTGATAATCTAAGGTGAAGATAAAAATAAATGAACGTTGCAGAGGGTTTAGAATCGCTCCTCTCCTTTTCCCATCTTGATTGGGACCTTCGATAAAATACGCTCCGCGTTACGTTAACGTTACGATCTATATATCGTCCATTTTCCTTTTCCTATTTTTTTTTTTTTATCTTTTTCTTTTTTCTTTTTTTGCTCTCATCCTTCGACGATCGTTTTTTCTATTCCTTTTTACCATTATTATTATTATTGTTATTATTATTATCATCATCATCATCATTGTAGCAATAGAATGCGCGATCTATGCAGTGCGAAGCTATGACACGCGAAATGCTTTACGACCCTCGTAAACGTCTACGTCATTTAGTTGGCGTTCTAAACGACGCGCTTCTAAATCATAGAGCGGTTAAAATAACAGACCTTACGAACGGTTCGTGACATCTTTTCGTAAAAGGTGAGATGCAAAGAAGGACGCTCGTTAAAAAAAAAAAAAAAACAAAGAGACCGAGAGAGAGAGAGAGAGAGAGAGAGAGAGAGAAAAGGAGAGAAATATAGGGAGAGATAGACAAAGATAGAGAGAGAGAAAAAAATAGAAAGAAAATTTCTCTTCCTTCTCTCTCTCTCTCTCTCTCTCTCTCTCTCTTTCCTTTCGCTTTCTCTCCCTAAGTACATCGAGCCTCTCTCTATTTTTATACGCACGCGGCCAAATGCTATCGATTTCACTGCAGTTAAGATTGCGGCGACTATCGACGCTTCGAATAAATAATTCGAGTTGGAAAATAAAGGATCGGAGGCGTAACATAAATGGCCGAGAACGAGAAGGATCGTCTAAAAGGGGGGTAATAATCGGACCGTGAATCGGACGACGGGACTGTCTGCTCTACTCGAACGACGCTCGTCGTCTACGGACGAGAATTGCATAACGATGGACGAGAAATGAAAAGAAACGTAAAATTCCCCCCTTTTCTCTTTCGATGATATGGAATAAGCGTATGTACGTACGTATGTATCTATGTATCTATTTACGTACATATGTAGAGAGACTACGATGTATGAAGGAACGTCGGTCGATTGCGAAAGTGACGATGAAAAGTGAAAAATTAATGGGATATGGAAAAGTCGAGCGTGTGCGCGTTTGTAAAACTCGTTCTTCTTTTATTATTATTATTATTATTATTATTATTATTATTATTATTATTATTATTATTATGTTATTATTTTTATTATTATTATTTTCTTTCTTTCCCTCTCCCCTGGTCGCTCCCTGCCCCTGTCCCCTAGCCCCTCTCCCATCTTTCCTCCAATTGTCTAAAGTTTCTAATTGTTGTGTGTAAAGGTAGGGAAAACGAACGAAAAAAAAAAGAAAACAAAGAAAAGAAAAGAAAAGAGAAAGAAGAGAAAACGCGTCGACGACTCGCCCGAGATTCTCAGCTTAAACTCTACCTTTTGTAATCGCCAGCATATCAAACATATCTACGCGTTATATTACGTAACGATGAGAGTTCTCCACCGAAAATGACGACGACACGACGACGACGACGGATGAGCAAGCTCTCCCCGTATTCGAGATTGCACCCGACGAAGCCAGCTCTCATCGAAATTAATCGAAGTCGAAAATTCGTACGTGTACGTGTCCGCATACGTCGAGAACGAATTAGCTAATATAACCGTGGATTACGGATATTAAAATTGTGGACTAGGGATAACGACACGTACGTTGTATGATACATACGTACGTTTCGCGAATGACCGTTTTGTTCCTTATTTTCATCGTAGGGGATTAATTCGCGGAGGGTGGACGGGCAGGAACAATACTCGACTATAGGAATTAGACTCCGTGCATTGGGATTAGCTTGAAAATAAGGACAAAAAAAAAATAACAAATGGAAAAAAGGGGTAATAAAAGACAACTATCACCGACCATGATGCTTCGAGGTCCTCAATCCCAAACCGTTGATCCTCTTGGTCAATTCGGCGCTGGCTCTCTCGACGACGCCTTGGGCTGATATCGAAGACATGTCTCCCTTGATGTCTCCCGACGATCGAGAACAACCACCACCACCACCACCACCACCAACACCACCACCACCGCCAGCACCACCGCCTCCGCCTCCGCCTCCGCCTCCGCCGCCGCCGCCGTCGTCGTCGTCGTCGTCGTCGTCGTCGTCGTTGTCGTTGTCGTCTTCGTCGTCTTCGTCGTCTTCGTCGTCGTCGTCGTCGTCGTCGTCGTCGTCGTCGTCGTCTTCGTCGTCTTCGTCGTCGTCACCTCCACCACCGTCTCTTTCTTGATCGGTATATTATTTAGAGTACTTAGTCAAGAGTAAAAACGCGATTTCGTCCGTCCCTCGTGAAATCGCGACATGTTCGATCTTCTCGATGGGGTCGATAGAAAACGATAGTCACCGTCGTCCGTGTGCAGCAGCAGTACAGTCCTCTTCCCGTTTCTAAGGCTTCGCTTTAACCGGGAGACATCGGAAGCTTCCTTCGGTGTCTTCAACCCTCGTCTGAGATCCTATCACCCTCCCAACCCCAACCAACCAACCACCCTTCTTCACCCCTCCCCACCTACCACCCTTTGACGAGCTTGCACATTATTAGTCTCATTTCATGGACCGAAGCTTTACAATGGAAGGGAACGAACTTGTATATATCTATATTATTCTTCAAATCGAGATGCTCTTCTATATATATATATATATATATACATACATACATACATATATATATGTATGTATGTATGTGTGTGTGTGCGAGTATTTTATTTTTTATTCTTTTTTTCTTCACGATCGAGTCACGGTCGCTCAAAGCGTTCAACGTAGGACGAGAGCTATTCGTGAAAGCTCTTCTTTCTCTCTGCCTCTCTCTTCTCTCTCTCTTTCTCTTTCGTTATAACTCGTCGTTCTCGCCTCCCTCTTGAACCGAATCTATGTTTATAACGACCGAGCGTCGTCGTCGGACCGTAAGCGAGGTGGAAAAAGCTCCCCCAAAAGGTGGAGCTGAAGCATCGGCACACGGGGGTGGTTTGCGCGAGACTGAATCGATATTCGTACTAAACTTGCCCGAACTGCCCCCACTTAGTTCGACGAGAGTGTAGTTTCCAGGCGCGGGTCGACTCGTGTCCTCTCTCTCTCTCTCTCTCTCTCTCTCTCTCTCTCTCTCTCTCTCTCTCTCTCTCTCTCTCTCTCTCTCGATATGCCATTTAAACGAGCGTAACGTCAACGCGAGATTTCCTAGAGACTCTTCTCGAGTGTCTAGTATCCACGCACGATTTAAAAGCAAAGAATGGCCGATCTTCGACAACGAACGTGAACGCATTGCAAATAAGTTAGAACGAACTAATAGATTGCGTTTCTAATTTCGTTTAGTATCTTCGAGTGAAAGATAGAATGAGAGAGATAGAGATAGAGAGAGAGAGAAAGAGAGAGAGAGAGAGAGAGAGAGAATCGTATTCGTCGGCGAAGCCGATCAAACCCGACGACGATATATTACTTTTTCTGAAGGGGGGAAAAATGATAAGCAACGTTCCCATTTCTATTTAATTTTATATATATATGTATATATATATATATATATATATATATATATATATATATATATTCGACGACGATGAGATTTGTAATTGTTATTAAGAAAAAATTAAAAGCGATGACCGACATTCGAACCAATACACCTGCGATTAGATATATGCCTCTCAAGGTTTTTGCTTGTCTCGACAAAATCAATTGGCCGTTCGTTCGTTCGTTCGTTCGTTCGTTCGTTCCTTCGATGGACGTCTCTATGTTATCTATGTTTTTATGTATGTATGCATGTACGTACTTACGTACGTACATACGTATAAAATAAAATAAAAATGTTTTAACGACTGCATTTATTCTATGGATCGTCGTACTCGGTTAGTTGTTACAATAATGGAATATTTTTTTTTTTTTTTTATTTTTTTATTTTTTTTTTTTAGCACGAAGGTACTAGGAAATCTATGGAACGGCAAAAGGGAGTATCGATAGTTTCAATACTTGGGGAGGGGGAAGACATCTCTTGAATTTCTTTCGAATAAATTATCCTCCGCTGTATCTATCGTATCGTGAATCATTAATGGAGAGAGAGAGAGAGAGAGAGAGAGAGAGAGAGAGAGAGAGAGAAAGATCTTTATCTATCGCTTATGGCAGTACGAATTTGATCAAATATCACGGATAGAGATACGTTCGCTCGTTTCTTCGAAAATCGAACGATGCTCTCGATTAATTTTTCTTTTCCTTTTTTTTTTTGTCTTGTTATTTCTTTTTACAATATCGAGCCTTCGCGACTATCTCTCTCCTCGCGTCAAGGATTTAACGTGCTAATTACGCAACGTCTATCAAATTCAACGGGATCCCTTTTGCTTGGTTGGAATCGATCATCGACACAGCCACTACCTACAACAAGAGCGACGGTGATTACCGTCGCTTCCGCGTTGAAATAGCTATGCAGAGAGACTATTTAGATCACGCGCTTGTGTGCGTGCGCGCGCGCGCGCGCGCACGTACGAATATTCCGAGATCGAAGACGAAATTTTGATAGATCGAAGGGATCGCTTTTAACGTATAGAGTAAGTACACTCTCCCCTTTTCCCTCAAACATTTTTATATTCCCGTCGATGGCGAGCCATGGAAAATGCATAATAATATCGGTGTGTGTGTCGTTAACGTAAAGCAGTAGATTTTATTTTTAATATGAAAAAAAAAAAAAGGTACACTATATATATATATATACATATATATATATATATAGATATATATATATATGTTTTCGCTAAATCGTTAGAAAATATGTAACATAAAAAGATCGTTAAACACGCGTGCCGTATCATCATAATCTAAAAAATATGAAGAGCTATATATCGTAACGTATAAACATCGTTTAAACGTTATACAGGAAAGAAGACTACTACACACACATATCGCACAACACTAAACCAATCATCGTATGTCGTACAGAGAGATAAGTTTTGATCACGCCTTGTTAATACTACTTTTTTTTTTTTATGAAAGATAAGAGGTAATACAACGATTATGTAACGATAATGTGAAACTCCTTTAATTGGGGGAAGGGGGAAGGGGGTAAAAGAGATAAAGTATGTGAAATACCTTTTGATACGACAATGTTACCTGCATTCCAATTCATGTAACACCTATTGCTTTTTTGTCTGTTTTTTTTTTTTGGTTTCTTTTTCTACTTTTTTTTTTCTTTTTCTTTTCTTTTCTTTGCTTTTCTTCCTAATGCAATCAATGCTCGATTACCTTCCCATTCTTCCATCCTTGCGATTAAATATAATAAACAAAGAATTTACATCGTGCGACAGATATTCGTGATCGCTTGATAGCTTTAATATTATTACATAATGATAAGAGATCCTTTCCTAATACGTTTAAATTGGTATTAACAAATAGAGATTTGCTACTCTAGCTAGAAGAAAGAAATTTCGCAAATTTTCGTATCTACATCTTATCTTAAACTTGTTTTTTTTTTTTTCCTTTTTCTTTTCTTTTCTTTTCTCTTAGCATTATGAATTTTTAGTATTCTTCCTTTTAAACCTAACATGTAATACAATTCATTATTATTAACAATGTGATAATTCGTAACCGAGCAACTTCTCGATACTTTGAACTGCCGGTTTTTCTTTTTTGTTTTGCTTCTTTTTTTTAATTACGGTCATAAGTATGTCGTAAAGCCGTAGTCACTTTTCTAGTTTATGCACCTACATATTTCAGCTATGTATGAAAATCCCAGCAATTTAGTTGCAAAATTTTCTTTTTCCTTTTTTCTTTTTCTTGACGTTCCCTTAAGACACAGGAAAAAAATTTTTCTTTCCATTTGGTCCAATGATACCCATACATATGCAACTTGAGGATTTATGTACGGAACTTGCCTTTAGACACTGTCATCTAGTCGAAAGAAGAAGCAAAATTGTATAACATATATTGTGCGACTTATACCAAATTTATGATAGATTTTTGAAGAAATTTATCTTACCGTGATACCACCACTTTGTCTTCTTTGGATTTTTATTGCAGGTTTTCACGTAGAAGGAATTGTCCGGCGGCCTTTTCTAAAAATTTATATCTCATTTAATAAATATCCTTTGGGCTTTATCAGATCAAACTTTTACCTTTTCCTTGCAACTGCTCAGCATCGACACAATGCTCAAGCATACGCTTTGCACGCTGAGCGCCGGCGACCAATCGTCGGTTAAAATTGACAAGCAAATGTGGCCGTTGCTATAAACGTGCGGATGAACCGGTATATTACCGATGAATGTTACTTCAGGCGAATCGAAAGGATACTTGGAACTGAATTTAAATTGTAATTGAAATCTTTCTCCCTCGTACAAGGTACCCTTTGCACCCTCCATGTGTACGATCCATTGTGTCAAGTTTTGTCCAGCCATATCACTATCTACCCTTACGCCAGGTGGTGGTTCACGTATTAATGACATTAATTCCTTCTGTAATCGTCGCTGAAACGTTAAAATCATCTTATTTATTTCTATAGGATAAGCAAGATAGCACATTTATTAGTTCGTTTATTTATTAATTTTTTTCTTTGATACACCTAATATTAATTATTAAACATTTGATGTGTATATATATATATACATATATATATATATATATATATATATATATATATACACACACACACACACACACATCTGCCAAATATAACATCGTAAAAAATTAATAGGAAGTATGAATCATCAAGGGCAAACTTTAAACAGTTGCCAGACTATAAGCACGTAAAGAAAATAAGCAGAGAAAATAAATATAATACAACGAACGATCGAAAATTTCATGATTTCAACAATATTCTCCTTTAAAGTATCTCTCCATGAAAATATAAAATAATCGTCGATGATTATTCCGAGGCGATAAGATAACTTTATGGAAAAACGTAAAAAATTAACGAAATAAGCGTCCCGCGATTTGACACGAAGAAGTATCGTCTAATACGTGGAGTACGAGATCTTTATCGTTTTACATTTATTTATTTCGTTAATAATTGACACACGCTATCGATAGTTTTATTAGGAAAAGTTTGGCAGGCATCCGCCCTGAATATTATATTACATGTTTTCTCTTTGGACCGTGGATAGTAGCGATAAATTAACAACTTACTTTCGACGGAGACAGTCCCGCCATTGTCGTTAAACCACTTTCCATTGGAAAACATAACCGCTGTTCATTGCAGAATACAGTAATTGTTTGTATTTTTCATTTTTCTTCTATTTCATTTAAAAACGTAACATCGGCTCGACATTGACGGATCTCATTTTTTGTTCTTTTTTTTTTTATTTATTTTTTTTTCTTTTTTTCTTTTTTTTTTTTTTTTTTTTTTTTTTTTTTATTATTCTTATTCTCGACTCGTTTCACTCGATACGCATTAGAAGGAGGCAAGCTTTTTGCATCAATATGCTAAAGCTTGTTAAAATACGATATAGTGGAACATAGGGCATAGACTGAAACGTCAAAGGTATAAAACATAAAGTGCATCAGCCATTTTGTTTTATCACTGACTCATCATTAACGCAAAATCGGCGAAACCAATTGGTCGAGTTTCGCGGTCAACGACCAATCAAATACGTCGCCACTCGAGATATAAGCCGATTGCAATTGGTTATTAATTTTTCGCAAATGTTACTTTTATTGATAATTCTCGTATAACGTTTTTTCTGTTTTTTTTTTCTTTTTTCTTTCAAAATACTCTATTCTTTACACGTCAATGATTATTTAACGTTATCTGATAACATTATTTTTCTAATATTTTATTTATACATTTCAATAATAACATTGAGTAGGTATTCATATCACTTATGATCGTAAAAAAATTTCCTTTTATTTATATACACATGTAATTTAGAAATTTAGTTGATTTTTCTTTTTTTTTTTTAAATATGTTGAAATATATATACATATGTAGGCATGTATAAATCTCGTATTTACAATATACGTCAAAGAATATTTTTTTTTTGTTATCGTTAAAATAGCTGTTGCAAAGAGGGTACAAATAGTAATCGCATTATCTTATTGTTACACGAAATGACGACTAGATTTTAAAGAAGAAGAAAATCATCGAGATGAAATAAAAGATCTTAGATGTATATTTGAAAATTTATCCAAATACCAATTATGATCAGTCATGGTGGCTAAAAGACCCGATGTTAGCACCTTAGTGTCAGTAGAATCAAAATTAATTAAATGTCCATCGAATAATGATGTAGTCGTTCCACCAAGAGCACTGTACGTAAAAAGAAATTAATATTAATTTTGCAGAATGATTGATTACTAAATATTTTATATTAAGGTATACCTGATGATGGCTGTTCCAGAACATATATCCCACTTTTTGATAGCAGTCGTATGAACGTACGCAGTCGCATTTCCGACTGCTACCTCTAAAAATTTGTAACCTAAACATAAATTGCATTTATATATATATATATATATATATATATATATATAATAGAACACCACAGAGCATTTGTTCTCCTAATTCTTATATAGGATTTAAGAAATACATTACCTGCACCAGCAGCAGAAACAATTTGAACGTTTCTACCGAAAGCAGTTTTGGAAGCATTATTAACTTGTCCGGCATGTGACCGGGATACAATTAAAATTGGTGATTTATTTTCATGCTGCTTAAAAAAAAAAAAAAAGAACAAAAACAAAAAACATTTTAATAAAATTTCCATAAGGATAATTTATTACTAATACGTTACCTTTGGCAAATTATACAAATTTTGTGAAGCTCCATGACCGGTCCAAGTCCAATATAAATTGCGGTCTTTCTTCCTTTCAAACGGTTTATAAATGACACCTATTATAGGTTTCCCTTTTACTGCAATGCAGACCATAGTCGTTACATATTGTAATAAATTTTCTGTAAACTCCTTCGTAGCGTCCAAAGGATCGATCCAAATAGTGATATCTTCGATATTCTCAAAGTCATCCCCGATGTCATACTCCTTTATGTTTCTAAAAGAATTCCTAAGATCAGGCACGACTACTTTATCGCAATCTTTCGATGCCTCTTCAGATATCACGGTAATGCCAGGAAATGCGTCTTTCAAAGAGTTATACATAGCGCAGTGCGACCTATAATCAGCAGCCGTTACTGGATCATTTTCGCCTGTTAAAGTAAGAAAAGGTATGATTAGTTAAAAATTTCAAACAAAGTACAGATCTCCTTAAGCATTACCTTCTTTAGTTTTCCCTTTGCTCTCGATGTTAAAGCTAGTTTGTTCGTGTACAGTGACGACTTCGTATCCCCCCAATTCAGCCGCCTCTATAGCAGCGACGAGCAACAATCTAAGAGAGACTACATCCTTGTTATTCGAGTCTAGGACGGAAGATCTCCTCGAGAAGAAATATATTGCGCCTAATAATAATAGTAACACGCAAAGGCTGAGCCTTTTCGAGCGTACGTTCATTATTAACGTGTTGCGTTTATTGATAATTCAACTTTCTTTACGGGACATTTATTATTCGTGCGCATTAGAATTTTATCCTCGTAACGATCGGAGCTCCTAATAACGAAGAAATATATCTCGTGCATAACTCGTTTGTACGGGCCCGACGACGATCCGAGAGCGCAAAATGTTTTGGATGTATCACTGAACGACGATAATGCCTCTAACAACACAGCTGTTTTCCATACCACGTGACACACATATCCATATACGTAAGAATGACTCGTGGGCTCGTATCAGTTATGCGTACGATCTACTGTGTCTGACCATAGCCTCGCATCCGATACCACCGACTACTTTCGTTAAACGGGCGAGACCATAGATATACGGTTATACTACTTAGAGTATAAAACATTTTTAAAAACACTTCATGAAAAATTAATAACGAACGATTTTACATTTGTTACATTAATATCGTCGATACGAATTGATACGGATTATCGAATAGATCGTATGATAGATTCGACAAGATTCAGCGTTAATTCTAATGGATTTAAAAAGCAGAAGATGAAGACAGAGAGAGAGAGAGAGAGAGAGAGAGAGAGAGGGAGAGAGGGAGATTCGTGTTCTCTCTCAGTGAAACCTATTTGCAATGTAGTTCAAGCGGCTCGCTACATGTAACGTGTAGCGATCGAAAGGATATTTTCAAGACGGATTGGAGTCTCTGAAAGACAAAGGTGCTGCCTTTAGATATTCTTTAGAAGAATCATCGAAGCTTGTTATTAAGAGTAAGAGTGAGAGAGTAAAAGAGAGAGAGAGAGAGAGAGAGAGAGAGAGAGAGAGAAAGAGAGGAAGAGAGAGAGAGAGAGAGATAAGAGAAAGTATATCTTGAAACATACTTATATATATCGTCGTTCGTCCACCCCTTCCGCGCACATACGCGCGCATCTCGCGTAAGAAGGTCGCTCGAACGAGCGGATAGACCCAGCCAAAGGAGGGAAAATCGAAGAGTAGGGGCGCTAGGGTGTGTGTGTGCGTGTGTGTGTGAGAAAGAGAGAGAGAGATAGAGAGAGAGAGAGAGAGAGAGAGAGGGAAAGAGAGAGAGAGAGAGAAAAATAAATAAAGAAGGAAGGGATTGTAAAGTAGGAAGGAAAGAAAGAGAATCCGAGGAAACGGGCTCGAGCTATAGCCGATAAGGTAGGTCGCTTTATTCGGCCGGTCCGGAAAAGCAGGGCGAACAACGTCGGGAAAGGTGAAAGGTCAGGAGAGCGACGAGGGAGCACCGTGGGATATCGACTCGAGGAGGAGAGGAGGAGAGGAGAGGAGAGGAGAGGAGGAGGAGGAGGAGGAGGTCGAGTGCGAGAGATAATCTAACCGTCGGGGGTGGCGTATACGGTAGGGTAAGTGCGAAAGCGGGTCAACCAAAGTGTATAGAGATAGGCGAGGAGGAGGAGGAGGAGGAGGAGGAGGAGGAGGAGAAAAGACTTATGAGACGCGCGTAGCAACTCTTTACACGAACTCAATTTTCTGTATCCTCTCTCACTCTCTCTTTTTTGTTCGGGGGGGGGGGGGGAGGGTCTCTTTAACTCTTTCCCTTCTACGTAATATTTAATTTCTATTCGATGTAATTTTTGATTTTCGAATGCGACGCGAATCGTTTTCCAGGGATTATAATAATCAACGAGATATCTGAAGTACTCGCGAGTGTCTCTTTTCTCTTTTCTCTTCTCTCTCTCTCTCTCTCTCTCTCTCTCACCCTCCCTCCCTCTATCCCCTCCCCCTCTCTTTCTCTCTCTCTCTTTCTGTATGTACCTTTTTTTTTAAAATTGATAATTTAATTATATGTGGACGTGAATATATATATATATATATCGTTTTGTACTTGCAATGCACTCGAATGCACTCTTTATTTCTATTCGATTTTCGATCTTATATATATATATACATATATCTATATAATATATTACATATACTATATATATATATATATATATGTGTATTGAAATTTTCTTGCTGACCTTTAAAATTTCTCTCTCCTTTCTTCTCCCTCCTTCTCTCTCTCTCTCTCTCTCTCTCTCTCTCTCTCTTTTTTACGATATATCTAAACGCAATCATCTATCGAACAGGCTAACGTAACGCGCCGCGGACAAAAGATACATGTAAAAAGATAGATAGATAGATAGATAGAGAGAGAGAGAGAGAGAGAGAGAGAGAGAGAGAGAGAGAAAGAGGGAGATAGACGAAGCAAGGAGGCACAGGGTAGTGCGCTTGTGGAGTAGAAAGTGGTGGGAGAGATATCGCGAAGAGGGAGGTGTATGTGAGAAAGAAAGAGAGAGAGAGAGAGAGAGAGAGAGAGGGAGAGAGGGAGAGGTAGAGAGGGAGAGGGGAAAAAAAGGAACGATGACGGGGTGCGCACCTGCTCGAGCTCGAGTTTGCCCGCCAGTCGACGGGGTGGTTTTGTTCGGTTAGGGAAACGACCGCGTCCGTCGCCAGCTCGTATACGCGATGAAGAGATAGGAAGGAAGAGTTTTTTTTCTCTCTCTCTCTCTCTCTCTCTTTCTCTCTCTCGTCGTAGCCTATGTCGTCGTCTATGTCGTCGTCGTTTATGTCGACGTCTATGTCGTCGTTGTTGTTATCGTTATAGTTTTACGAACGAAAAAAATAGTGACGCAATTAAGAACACGCATAAACGGTCTACGTGATATATAAAACGTGTTGGACGAACAAACTTTTATCTTCGAAATTCGTACGTGTTTTTCTTTTTAATCATCTTACTCCTCTCTCTCTCTCTCTCTCTCTCTCTCTCTCACTCTCTCACTCTCTCTTTGTCTCTCTCGCTCGCTCGCTCGCTCGCTCGCTCGCCCTCTCCTCTTTTTTTCTTCGCTAAATACGCGCGCTCGCGTTCTCGACCGGTCCTTCGCGTTCGTTTGTATGTTTATGTGTATTCCTTTCTCTCTCTCTCTCTCTCTCTTTATCTCTATATATGTGCGTATTCTTTCGAACGGAGAGTGACCACGTGCGTGCCGTGAATATGTCGCGTACATCGTTGGTCTTTACTACTGTCGGTGTACTAACCCTGTGAATACCAAGAGACAGAGACGGACAACAAATACATCGAAGATTAAAAAAAAAAGGAAGCTGGATAATATAAAAAAGGGATAAAGAGAGAGAGAGAGAGAGAGAGAGAGAGAGAGAGAGAGAGAGATAAAGAGAGAGAGAGAGAGAGAGAGGGTAAGAATGATTAAATTCATCAAAATGTAAAAAGGGAGGAAGAGAAAAAGGGAGAGTGGATCGAACGCGGATTGGTGTAACTATTTCTCTCTCTCTCTCTCTTTCTCTCTTTCTTTATTTCACTTTTTTTTTCTGGTTCGATCGCGAACCGTCGGTACGCGCAGTTTTTCGGTGTTGCTGGCTGACTTTAAAACCCGCTTTGCTGTTGCTGTTGCCGCCGCAGCCTCCATCGTGCTCTCTCCCCCGTATATATATATATATATATATATATATATATATATATATATATATATATATATATATATAACATGCATATGTAAAGATGTATATATATATATGTGTGTGTGTGTGTGTGTGCGCGTGTATACACATACATGTTCACGTAAACGTGAATGAAAAAAAAGGAAAGAGTAATAAATGAAAGCGTAGCCTTCTGTGTGCCTCCTCGCTATCGTCATCGTCGTCGTTGTCGTCGTTTTTCTCGTTGTCTTCGTCTCATCATCGTCGTTGACCCTCTATCGTCTCTCTCTCTCTCTCTCTCTCTCTCATTTTTTTGTCCTTTATCAGGGAACTTTTATTTCGCTAAAATCGTATAAGGAAGAATTGTAAAGAGAGGACGAGGGAAATACTATGAAGAGAGATAGAGAGAGATAGAGAGATAGAGAGAGAGAGTGAGAGAAAGAGAGAGAGGGGGAGAAAGAGAGAGGGAAAAAGAGGGAGAGGGGGAGAGAGGTAGTAAAAAAAAGAGAGTGATAGAGAGGGCAGGATGGTAAAGGAGCAAAAGAATGGGGAGGAATGGGAGTGGATAAAGAATATATATATATATATATATATATATATATATATATATACACACATATATATAGACTATGTGTCCTGGGACAAAGGATGGCGACGAAAAAAAAAAAAAAAAAAAAGAGAGGGGAAAAAAAAAAGAATAATATCAAAGCCAAGGGCCACCAGTCAGCCTTTGATTCTCTTTTCACGCGACTCTCACCGGAACAAAAAGCTGCTACAGTAGATTCTCTTCTTCTCGTTTTTTCTTCCACGGACTTGTTCGTACCAACCCCCTCACAACCACCGACCACCACCACTGACACCAACACCATCGTATTACTGCTCTTTTACACGACCAACAAACGCTATTCTTCTTATTCTTATTCTTATTCTTATTCTTATTCTTCTGGTCCACCTCGCTTTCGTAGCTTACTTACTTGCCTATTCACGTGCGCGCGCGCACGCTTATCCGTGTGCGTGCGTGGTGCCACCACCTAATTTCTCTCTCTCTCTTTCTCTCTCTCTCTCTCTTCTATTTCATTCCTTCTGGCCTCTCTTAAAGCTCGCCATTCTTCTCTTCCTCCTCCTCCTCCTCCTCCTCCCCTTATCCCCTCCCAGTGTTCTTACGTCATCAGAGCTTTTCACTCCGTTCATTTTTCCTTCTGTTGGAGCACGCATCGTGGCATGTGTCGAACGAAAAAAGTTTCCTACAAATGAAACGTTTCTTGCCCCCGCGACTACCGAACAACATTACCTTTTATATCTCGAGGAAATGAAATTCTATTTCGTTCGATTTTTCTGTTGTCCCACTTCCTGTCATTCCTTTTCGTTCTTATATATATATATACATATATATTCTCTATCGCTTTTATTATTTTTTCGTTTTCGTAGTAGACCTTATTGCACATAGGTAGAAAAAAGAGGTATATCTCCAAATTAAAATAAAAAAAAAAAAAAAAAAAAAAAAAATGTAAATTCACGGGGTTTTTTTCTCTCTTTTTTTTTTTTTTCTTCTTCTTTCAACAACGTTCTCGTTGATGATAATACGTTCGTCCGTTCCATTCGGGTTCTATTTCTTTGTCGTTGTTCTCTTTTTTTTTTTTTTTTTTTTTATAAATTCGATACTCAAGGATTCGTGAGATATAGCAGCAAACGCGCCATTTAAATCGATGCTGCGAGGCCGTTCGACGTCGTCGTATTGGGACAAAACGGCTGCTGACAATTGAGAGCTGGCAGTAAAGAATCTTACGCAGCCATTCGAACGAGGTCGATGGCGTGCACTTCCGATGGTATATACGACGACGCTCGAAGGACACGTCGTCAATCTCTTTTTTTTTATTTTTTCCTTTCTCTCTCTCTCTCTCTCTCTCTCTCTCTCTCCCTATCTCTTCTTCATCGTTTTTTTTTCAGTTCCTAAAACTTCAAACGCGTCCTATGTATATTACGCGATTTTACATTCACGCGAGAACACGGACGTGTCCTTTCGTGTAGCTTATCGGTATAATCTCTCTCTCTCTCTCTCTCTCTCTCTCTCTCTCTCTCTCTCTCTCTCTCTCTCTCTCTCGGCCTTGTCAACTTCGATTTTTTTGAATCACGCGCATGTTTCCACCGATTCGAAACGATCTATCCGCAGTACTACCGATAATAGATCATTTATATTTTTCGATTGAAAACATTTTGTTTTTTTTTGTTGTTGTTTTTTTTTTTTTTTTTTTTAATTTATTTCTCTAATATTTATTTACTTTCCTCTTAACATGTTTTACGCACTTACAATTTTCTCACAAAGTGGATGTTTCGAGTAAAAATTTAGGGATATTCCTACGAGGTTCCCTCCGTAGTAAAATAGCAACGTCGTTAATTAATCTACGTCGTATTTCTCGACGCAAGTAGAGATTGCACTTTGCACCGATACACTATATACCACCACGAACATCACCACCACCACCACCACCACCACCACCACGATTTTGAATCGCAAAAACACACGTAGCGTTGGTATTTTTCTAGATGACTTCAAAATTAGGATAACAGCTTGCGAGTTAAATAATTATATTCCATTTTATTCCAAACGCTTCTCTATCTTCCTCCGAAGTGTCGGTCGATTAGTTAGATAGGTTCTTCGCAACGTAGCCCTTACGAACCTTCTCCTAATTAAAGTAGTTAAACGAACTATTATGACTTCTTAGAAGCTAGATCGAAATATTTTTTCGCATCGAAGGTCTTAGTCATTAGTAACAAGGTCTGATCCTCTGGTACAAATGTTATCGCACTTGTGCCAACTACGAGATATAATGTGAGTATGTAACACAACAAGCCAAGCAAGCAAGCAAGCAAGGCAAGGGTTTAACGACATTCATTAGATCTCTTCATTTGTTAATGGGAAAAAAGAAGAAAGAAAAAGAAAGAAAGAAAAAAAGAAAAGGAGATTGTTGGATCATTCATCATCGATTCATCGACAAGATTTGTCCTAGCAACTCGCTTGAATGTATACAAGAAAAAAAGAAATTTGCATCTCGCTTGCTTTTATCTGTGTGTGCGTGTGTCTGTCCACACTGTAGTTCGTTCGATTCACACGTACGTACGTATGTATTTGTGTATGTATGTATGTATGTATTTATCTAAGTACGTAACGAGCGTGTAAGAATTATAAGGTTCGATCGAACACACGAGACGTTATTTTCACATAGATTTTAAATAGTCATATTTGATCGGTTTTTGATAGACGATCGAGCGGAATACAATACGTACATACATTCGTTCGTTAGTTCGTAGAAATGCAGTCGATATGTTCTTTAATATGACCAAGACGAATCGAAATCTCTACCCTTGACTATTATTATTCCCGTTAATATTTCAAATGTCTATAACGATCTGAACGATACCACTACTAGAGTCGTGTTACTTTTCCCACGACGTGTCGATAAATAAATCATTACTCGTCGTTTCGCCATGCGTCGTGTTCCTCTTGGTTGTAATGCAAAGTTCTCGAGAATGAGCGTAGTATAATATGTGTTCCTCGTACTATTTGGATCGCGGAGAGAATAAATCAATTGATTGACTCTATATAGTTAATTAGTACGACGATCGAACGAAATTCAAGAACTTAGATGTGTTTATCTGTCTCTTTGATGAAAAATGTAGAGGGAAATTGATTCGAAAAAAAAGTATCTCGTTTCAAAAGTGATCGCAGCCATGAATTTGATCATATAGAATCTCCGCGGAACCTTCGAATGGTACGATGAAAGTAATGGAAAAAAAAAAAAAAAAAAAAAAAAAAAGAAGAAACGATGCTTCATCTCGAAGTAGTAAAATGTAGTCGTAGATTAAAAAAAAAAAAAAAAAAAAAGAAAGAAAAAAAAAGACGCGAGGGACGCCGATAGCGGGCGGAGCTCCGTCACATTTCTTGCCTTTACAGAGACAGGAGAGAGACGGAGGGAGAAAGAAAAAGAGGTAGAGGGAGAGGGAGAGGGGGAGAGAGAGAGAGAGAGAGAGAGACCAATAGACAGGAGAGAGAGAGATAGAGGGAGAGAGAGTGAGAGAGAGTGAGAAAACAGGAACAGGACAAGAAAAGAGATCACGGAAGGATGGCGAAACCGGTGTTCCTTCAATAATAAGAGATAAAAGAAGAGGGATATTGGGCTAAAAGAATTTCTCCGATCGATATAGGGAGAAATAATAAAAAAAAAAAAAAAAAAAAAAAAAAGAAGAAGAGAAAAAGACTAGATAAGGCCTATCGAAGAGGTAAATGCTGAAGGATGTACGCCGCGGCGGGTGGTGCGAGTATCGCGAGTAGGAGGAAGCAAAAGCGTCTGCAGTTATACAAACGTGGGGCCGAAGGTATCCCAGGAACGGCGGGAAGGATCAGGACGGCTACGGCGAATCAAACGTCGATAAGGACAACAACAACAACAACTACGACGACGACAACGAACAAGTTCGCTCATGCTCAGCATCAGCATCAGCATCAGCATCAGCACCACCACCACCACCACCACCACCACCATCATCACCAACACCAACACCAACACCACCACCACCACCACCAACACCACGTCCCATCACCATTCGCGGCACAAGCACCACAATCATCCCAATTCCATACGGGCATCGATCGACAGCAGCGTTCTCGCGTCGAGAAGTGCCAACAGCTGGCACCCGTCTCGCCCATTCAATTCCCCATATCGCCGCCACCGCTCTCACTGGAATCATCGGGTTCGGTCACCTGCGCCACTAACAAGCCTAACAGCTTCCCTTTTCCGCCACCCTCGATCCTCGATCTAAGAATCTCGCCTACTTCCACGCCGGAGCTACAGGTGGGTAAAATCCTCCAAGAGCTACTACTATTTTCGTCGAAGGCTCCCTCCCTCCCTAGTATAGAGTTGCCTTGGACGACCGAGCAAAATGCTCACCACCCCTTGTCCGTCTTTTCTTCTTCCTCCTACTCCTCCTCCTCCTCCTCCTTCCCAGACCCCTCCCCCATCCGTTGTACCCCTACCCCTAACTTTATCCCCTCGTTTTTCTATCACTTCGAAACGCTAGAGCTCTATCGTAGCACTGTTATAATACATAGGAGTATATATACATATTATATAGATACATATATATATATATATATATATATTACATATAGACCATATCATTCCTCCCCCTTTTTATCTAATTCTTGATCTCTATTCTTTGTATTTAGCTAGCTAGTTAGTATATCTATCTACATAGTCTATCTATCTATCTATCTGTACGTATCTGTCTGTCTATCTTTCTATCTTTATTACCTATACTTTTCGTTTTTATCTAACGCACCGCACCACTCGTCGGCACAACACCCCCCACCCGCCCGCCTCCCCCCCGAGTTTGAGAAGACCGTCGATCGGCTGTCTGGTGGCGTCTACCGTAATATCGCGGTAAGGCGTTCGTCGGATCATCCAGGTTCGTTGGTCGATCCCGATTAAGATTAGTAGATAGCATGTTCGGCCGATGTAGATGACGGTGTAGATGCGAAAATAGAAAGAAAAAAAGAGAAAAGGGGTATACGGGAAAGGAAAAAAAAAGATAATAAGAAAATAGGAAAAAAACAAGGGAAAAAGAAGGGGAAAGCGTTAGGCGTGTTAACTTAACGTGCTTTCGTTTATTCGATTGTTCGTTTATCGCGGTTTCGTTACCAGCGGATTTGGATACGGCGAATGCTGTGAGGCAGAACCGTTCTCTAAAATTTTTTTTAGATTATTCATCTCTCTCTCTATATATATATACCTATATATATATATATACCTATATATATATATATATATATATATATATATATATATATACCCGTCGAGTATCAACGACGAATTCGAATGATACTGATCGGAATTGGGATATGCTAGTTGAGCGGGATTTACTCGATAACACGCTCTCGAAGGAAGGAGAAAAGGGATTCTTCTCGGCCAGGAGGGTGACGCTCGAATCTAAAAAAAGGTGCTAGCGCTACCACTCCTACTACTGCTATTTCTTCTTCTACTACTACTACTACTACTACTACTACTGCTACTACTACTACTACTACTACGAGAAAGTGGGAACACAAAAAAAGACGGTCGGGATCTTGGAGATCGATGATACAAGCAAGTGAATGAGCGGAATGCAGGCTGCTCTATTGATTAGAAGGGAGAAGCAGCGGTTACGGGGGGGTAAGGTGGTGAACTTTAGAGATTTACCAACCAACTTGGCCACAAGGCTTATTCCGCCGCTACCACGATATCCCCCACGTTCGTATGTTTACGGGGTAAGTATCAGGTTCGCTTGCCAGCCACTTTATCAACGACGGTAAGATATTACAAAATCGACCAGAGGTATTTCTACCAACGGGAAGCGTTGCGCCGATAGAAAAACAAAAAAAAAAAAAAAAAAGAAAAAAAGAAACAAAAAAATACCCTTCTCTAATATAACTCACGATACCGCCTACCTGCGATGATTAAGGTAGAAACTTTCTAACTCGGGGTTCCTGTGCGGCTAAAAATTTAATCGACGATGTCATTTTTGTTTTGTTCGTTTCTTTTTCTTTTTCTTTTTCTTTTTCTTTTCTTTTCTTTTCTTTGTCATTCGGCTGCGCTTCCGTTTTTTGTTGTCTTAATCGTTTCCGTTCGAGTTAGCGTCCTCCCCCCCCCCACCCCCGTTTTCTTTTTGGTAGATCATGGTGTGACGTTATTGTCTACTCATACGATCGATCTCGCAAAACATAAACTCATGTTCGATGCATATATGTATATATGTGCGAAAAGAGGAATACAAACGATATTCCGATAGACAAGGGATTATAACATAACATATACCCTTTGACGATCGGACGTAATCATTTACCGACCTTGTGTTTCCTTTCAGCCCCTATGTTTTTATCCGCTCTTGTCTTTTTTATCACGAGGTATTTAGGATAGAACAATTAATGTCCAAAAGTGGAATGATTGCAGTGTCAGGGAGCTGGAAAGGTAGCATGGCAGGGATGCAACAGATCGTCCCCTCTTCCTTTATTCCCTAATTTACCGCATGGCTGTCGCGGCGGCGATGGCTACAAAACGAAACAGTGCGAGGCTCATCGGAGATGGATGAAGAGGAACAGGGTAACGGCGTGTTTCGTTCGAAGGCTAAATGCATTTATAATTTCATAAAAATTAATTCGTTAATAGCGTTAATTATTGGATGAATGCGAGTGCCATCGATAAAGCAACGGCATATAACGTAAAGATGAAAAAAAAACAAACAAACAAACAAACAAACAAACAAACAAACAAACAAACAAACAAAATTTGTTCCATCGCAGATACGAGATGCCAGTTATTGCTACGGGAGTAGCGGGGAGGACGACGACGACGATATAAGCGGTAGCGTAAATCGTCGTAGGGCCGAAGTCAATGCGGCCGTTAACACCGTACTTTACGCCGGGCTAGGTGCCACGGCTTTAGGGCTGGTGATATCGTTCGTTGGTACAGGCGAGAAAGGATTTCTCAGTCCGGAGCTGAAACTGATCGGACCATCGTTACTTTGCGCTGGCCTACTTTGCTGCCTATTTCGCGTATTGCTCTGCCTATGCCTGTGCCGCTGCGGCGAATGCCGGTGGTGCCTTTGTAAGCAGTCCCGAAATAAGAAAGAAAAGGATAAACATAAGGCGGAAACTCGTCCATCCGCCGGCCCAATGCAGACGGCCTCGCTTCTTTCGCCAGTGCCACAGCAACCGGCCACGCACTCCTCTTGCCAAGTGTCGTCGTCGTCGGCAAAGGGACACGAACTCTTACTATCACCTGCCCAATTACCTGAATGAGAAAATATGATTTCAAACGTTTTCTAACGAATTCTATGCGCCGATCTACTGCCGATTCTGTCCAAGTAAGAGGAAAGATTTGACGAAACGAAGGAAGGAGGGAAGATGGGAAGAAAAAGAAACAAGGGAATTACGATAAAGTAGCATATCTCTCGAATTTATTCGGCTTGAAACAACAAGTCTCAAGATATATATCATACAGGATAATTTTTAGTTTAATTGAAGTTAGTGCTCACAGCGAGGATAATAAAAGATCGGCCACAAGTTTTTTCTACCCCCTTCGGTGTTTGATGAAGTAAAAAGAACGTTTGTTGATAAATCTATTAATTTATTTCCTTCCATCGTATTTCTTTATAAAGAACATTTAAAATATTCAATATGTGCCATTCATTTTTCATACTTTCATGCGTCGGATTGATCTCTTTTTTTCTCTTTTTTTCTTCTCTCGTATGAAAACTTGCGTTCCATTGTCTTCTACAAAAGACAATAAAGAGAATTCCAATTAATATCAGCTAAAAATGTACTGATCATGAAAGTTGGAACTGCATCTGATCCGAAGAGGAGTAGCTGTAGATGACCGGCGTGTCAGAGGTAGTTGCATTGGAATCAGTTGCTATAGTGAATAATTGATCCTCGTATATGGTACCCTGTGGTTCTACTTTCCCATTACCGCCTGTTCCCGTCCCGGATGGATTGTCCCCTTTGGTAGCTTCTCTGTACTTCTGTAGATAAACTTTCAATGGTTCTACGTAATTGTCGAAGCCAAGAGTCGTCATGGCGAATAATATATCTTCCCCGTTGATGGTTTTACGTTTTTCCATGTGACACCGGTCGCTAGCTTCCGACGTGATAAAGGATATAAACTCGGACACGCATTCCTGAACGCACTCTCGCGCGTCTTTAGCTATTTTCCCCGCTTCAGGTATGGCCCGTTTCATAATTTTTGCGACGTTAGCTATAGGAAGAAATCGATCCTGTTCTCGTAGAGGACCGCTACCACCACCACCTGCGGCGTTTTGTAAAGGATCCCCACCGCCATGATTGGAATCGTCTGTATTTTCTGAAACAATCCATTTAAAACGATTGAAACGATGAGAGCGTTATTCTGACAAAACTATATACGAAGAAATTATTAGAATTATGGAAAAATCTCTAAGCCAAAATGCAATTAATTCTATTCCTTCTAATTATTGTCCAACGATTATATTATTTAGTTAAACGGAATGTCATTAAAATATGTAAAATGTATTCTGTTTCATGAAATCCTAACCTACCACCTTCCAAGTCGTCCGATTGTACGCCCATGTAGGAAGCCGAAACACCGCTTCCTCCTAAAAAAGGTGTAGTACCTAAAGGTCCACCGTCATCGCCACTTTCACCGCTATTTTCCATTCCAATATATATATATATATATATATACACACAAACACTTTTTCTTTGTATTAATTAAAGCGATATACTTTTTTTCTTAACCTCTTAGCGTTACCGACGATTCTGTTATTGTTTTCACTTTTATCCACAAACGTGATGAAAGTTGAGAACGTACTCCTACTTTATTCAATCCGACGCAACTCGGACGCAATTCAGCCGCGATCTGAAAGCACACCTCCGTGTGGTAGTACGTATCGATGCATGCGCAGTGGATGATGCGCCAGTGTTATATGATAATTAGTATGCGTATCGTTTTAATTGTTAATACGATTAATAATCGTTAATCGCGTTAATTCGTAATATGATAATTATTAAAAATTATATACGATGGGTGAAGAATAGAACGAACGAAAAAATAATTCTCGACGCGTGTTTAAAAGTTGTCCTCGAATTTTTTCGACCAATCACGAAACGCGGAGCTGTTGCTGCGTACGCGCCAAAATGTTTCTCGGCTGATATCACGGCAGTGTGGCTATATATAAGGCGGACAACGACATATATGAACTATTACGGTGAATTCTATACAATTCTGAAAGCGTTCGTCTTATAGATTTTTTTTTTCCAATTTATAACACGTGTTTTATTGGCGATCTATCAAAGATCATAAACGACTATATCTATAATCGACTATAATCCAAACATGGTGCCATCTATCAGATTTAAATATTACTCCACGTGAGAAACAAACGACTCCAATATGGCGAATGTGAGGGACAGTGATACGTCGTTGTGGCTTCATAACAAGCTTGGAACGTCGAATGATAGTTGGACTGGTAGCTCAATTTGTTCCCAATTAAACGCCGAGGTATTGCGAAATATCAAAGATTGTTTTCCAGATCTTCAGACGCAAGTTAAGCTTAAATTACTACTTTCGTTCTTCCACATACCTAGGCGGAATGTCGAAGAGGTAAGTTGTCGCCTAAACTATTCCCGCTATAACCGGTTATTCTTCCTTTTATCCTCGACATTTATATCGCCCCTTAATAACTTATTATTCCTACTTTCGTTATTGTTATTTTTACTTTTTATTATGTCATTAATTTTTCTCTATATTACGATATTTTACGCAGCCCGCCGCCTATTTGATTTTATTTAGGTACCTAATGTTTTTGAAATGTATAATATATTTATTATCGTTTGCGCGGCATATCTTAATATATATTCGAGCGATCAGAAGTACAAAATAAATATCATTAAGTTTACTAGTCTCATTACTTTATGTAGTTCACTGTAACCTTCGTAATAGTCGAAAATAATAGGAAATAAAAAATTAAATAAACGCGCGCGCGCACACGTAAATATCATACATACATCATACATACATCATACATACATATATATATATATATTACTGTAACTTTTGTAGTGGCGCGTCGAGTTGGAAGAGATCATTGAAGTTGCATCGCTGGACAGTGAGTTATGGGTTTCAATGCTATCCGAAGCGATGAAGACGTTCCCCTCTACAGGATCATTAAACACAGATATTACCGATTTAGATGAACATAGACCTATTTTTGGAGAATTGGTTAATGATCTAAGAAAATTGTTGAAAAAGCAGAACGATCCTGCTATGCTTCCATTGGAATGTCATTATTTGAATAAGACGGCATTGATATCTGTGGTAGGTCAGCAACCTGCGGCGGTGAAGCACTTTACCTTAAAAAGAAAGCCTAAAAGCGCAGCCTTAAGAGCAGAATTGTTACAGAAGAGTAGAGACGCTGCGAGTAATTTAAAAAAGAGTACAGCTCCCACTGTACCGGTGCGAAGTAGAGGAATGCCAAGAAAAATGACTGACACGAGTAAGAGACCATACGTATTTATTTAGTCACATTACAGAAATATTAAACACGAGTTGTTTCTCGTTATTATAATTATTGTTATTGTTATTATTATTATTATTATTATTATTATTATATTACAGCACCGCTCAAAGGTATTCCCAGCAGAGTTCCAACAAGCGGATTTCGTTCTCCTTCCCTTACGAGCTCTTCGATGGCCAATAGAACGCCTATAAGTAGTAGAAGTCGCAAGGACGGCGGTATTAAATTGTTGGACATTAACGAGCAACCGCTTGGATACGCGCAAGCGAAGAAGAGAAAGCGTATGATGGAGCTGGAGGAACAACAGAAAAAGGTTGCCGAAGCTCAGGCAGCGGCGGCAGCCGCGGCTTCGACGAATGCAGCCACGGTGGAAACACCAGCTACGCCGGAATACGCTCAGGGATTAACTTCGATTAATCCTCCCTCCACTCCAGTTACACCGGTATCCACCGTGCAATCTTACGTTGGGCCTACCACTCCGAGCGGAGTTACACCCTCCTCGACTACATCGCAAACTCGTAAGAATTTCTCCCATCCTCGTTCGATTATTTATTTTATTTATTAATACAAAGTCGGACCGTGCGTAATCTTAATTTTTTAATACTTTAGCTACTACGCCGTCTACACCTACAGTGCCAAGTACCGTATTACCAGTGACAACGCCGACAGTTATATCCCCTGTAGAAAGTACACCCGTCGGTGTACAGACCGTTAGGCCAGCGCAAACGGTAACGCAAATTCGTATACAAACAACCGCACAACCTGCTAACGCGGCAGCAAATACGAGAAAGGGTCTATCTCTAACGGTAAATTTATACCTCTACAATATATATATATATATATATATATATATATACACACAAGCAATCCGTTGTACGACAATTTAAGGATTGTATATTTATTTTATGGATTTATTTTTATTTATAGCGAGAACAAATGTTAGAGGCTCAAGAAATGTTTAGAACGGCCAATAAAGTGACCCGACCTGAGAAGGCATTGATCTTAGGATTTATGGCTGGTTCCAGAGGTATATATTGTTTTGGGATATATATATATATATAATACAAAAATTTCTAAGGATCGATCGGGTAGATATTTATCCATTTTTCTTTTCATTTTGTTCTTTTCTTTTCCCCAGACAATCCTTGTCCCAAGTTGGGCAATATAGTAACGGTAATGCTTTCGGAGAATATAGAGGAGGTAACTCAGGCGGATGGTACGACGGTACCTATGTTAGTTGAGACTCACTTCCAAATGAATTATACGAACGGCGAATGGAAGAGGATAAAGAAGAATCGACGTATTGTTACGGACGAGTCTACCTCAGCGTCAGCTCTTACACCCAATCCAACTGCTACAGCTTCCAATTAAAATGAGAGAGAGAGAGAGAGAGAGAGAGAGAAAATTAAATAAATAAAAAAAAAATTATCGCGATCCAAAATAATGCAGAAAATCGAAGTACTCGCGCGTATGGCCGTTTTGAGAAAGACGCGCACGCACACCTTGAGCCATACCATTTTTAAAGACTTCAATTATATATTATTCGGTCATCGTCTATGTTTTTGTGACGTATTCGAAACGTACCGTCAATTTTTATGATAAAGCCGACGTTAAAGCCACATCTCATCGCTCTTGGTCGTAATCGAATTATAATAATAGACCATGGATTTGCGAGTACGGGGATTTAAGAACGAAAAAAAAAAAAAGAAAAAACAAGACAAAACGAAAAAAAAAACAAACAAACAAAAATAAGGTTTTATATATATATATATATATATTTTCTTTTCGTCCGTTTCCCTCGAATCATAAGAGCGAAACGTTCTCGAAGCGAAACTGAATGCAGGTGCTAACAACACATCACTCGTTTTTCTTTTTCTATACGAACGTTTCAGTTTCTATCTTTCAAAACGAAAAATAATAAATAAATAAAAAAAAATATATATATGTATATATATATATATATATATATATATATATATATATATACATATATATATTTATATATATAAATCGATTATTAAAATTTATTTAGTCATCGTGTAATAACGAAACTAGTGATTGCCGTTCAGACTGCAGTATGTACATTATTATTATATATTTGCACATTCAACAGAGATGAACATAAGACTTATATAATTGTTATTTGAATAAAATATAATTAGATTAAATTTTTACGTCATTTATTATTTTTGTCGCTAGTTTTTTTTTCATCTTCTTTGTTTCTTTTATTTATTTATTTATTTATTTATTTATTTTTTCTTCAATGTAATTTCTCTGACGATGATATATGTCCCCTATTGTATCTTTGCATGATTGTGTGCGTGCGTGTGTGTGTGTATATATATATATATATATCTTCCATTGGCTCAAGGGTGCCATCTGTGTAACATCCAACGAAGCCCAATTACCTAACCTGATTTTGTGAAATCGAGTAGCGGTACGGTGAATTCGTTGTATTTCCTCTTTTCTTAAATCCGGTACTGGACTGAAACGCGTAATATAGGAAACAATAAGATAGGCAAGATATATTTTATACGTTTAGCTCGAAATTTACATGAAATTTTATAAGATTTACGTTTATTACCGTTTAAATTAAGCGCGAATTATATAATCTATCTGATTAATCGATCCCACTTTTATTTCTCGTAAATGTTAAACGTTATAATTCGTTTTGAGAAAATTGAAATCCGTAACACTTGTTTTTAACCTATAATTTATCCTTTTGTATAAATAAATAGAGTAAAGATCAAACGACAACGACGGCGACGATGCTTCGATTGTTTGCAACGCAAGTGCAAAAAGCGGTGAGTATAGATTTTTGCTCTGTTATTTTTATTTATTTATTTTTTTCATACGCTTTGTAATAGTTATACATTTTATATGTAAAATTGGATGTACATCTTTCTTCCTGCAGACTTGCACCATCTCGTCTTCTTTAAGGAAAGCAAATAATTTAGCGTTAGTAGAGGCAACTAGAAAATTTAGTATTAGCTCTAGATGCCTGGGGCCTTGGCCAGAAATACAAAAACCTGCGCCAGATTTTGCTGGAACGGCTGTAATCAATGGCGACTTCAAGGATATAAAATTAAGCGACTACAAGGGAAAATACGTCGTTCTCTTCTTCTATCCTCTGGACTTGTAAGTCTTCGCAGAGTTTAAACTTAACGATCGAATCTTACATTCGTTTTTTTCTATTCCTTTTTTATTTTTCTTTTACCAAAGAAAAATTTTTCTTTCAGTACTTTCGTGTGTCCGACCGAGCTGATAGCATTTTCAGAAAAAATCTCAGAATTCAAAGCCATAAATACTCAGGTGATAGGCGTTTCCACAGATTCTCATTTCAGTCATCTCGCTTGGACTAACACGCCTAAGAAGCAAGGTGGCTTGGGTGGGGATTTAGGGTATCCTTTGTTGAGCGATTTTAACAAAGAAATCTCAGCCAAGTACAACGTCCTCTTGGAGAATGCCGGAATAGCATTGAGGGGACTGTTCATCATAGATAAGGATGGTATACTTAGGCAATTTAGCGTCAATGATTTGCCAGTCGGCCGTAGCGTGGACGAAACGATAAGACTGATAAAAGCTTTCCAGTTTGTCGAGGCGCACGGCGAAGTTTGCCCTGCCAATTGGCAACCAGATTCTAAAACCATCAAACCCAATCCAAAAGATAGCAAAAAGTACTTTGAGTCGGTCAATTGAATTTTCGTATGATCTTCTTAATGCATATATACACACACACACACATATATATACACATACACACACACACACACATATATATATATATAACTTAAATATATGCAAATGTATATACACGTATACCGTAAGATATTTTGTTATGATTCTATATAAGAAGTGAAATGACGATGATGATGATGATGATGATGATGATGATGATTATTCTTATTATTATTATTATTATTATTATTATATGTAGTAAAAGGTTCAAGAAACGTAAAAGAAAGATCAAATTTTATTGAAGCAGTATAGTAGGTAGAAGATCTCTTTTGGTATCAATTGGACTCCTGATGCATTCAGTACGTCGAAGAAAACATTTATTTATCCATACCCTTTTGATCGGCGATGGTAGGGAGAGAGAGAGAGAGAAGAGAAACTACCCCCGAACGAATACTCTTTGAAAAGCACATTCGCTATTACTAACGTATAGTATATACGTGTACGATTGTGTCTGTAGACGCGTTGGAACGGCACGAATAGAGAGTTCTCCGTGGAGTATCGAGGGTTGATATACGGACTTGGTTCGATCGAAAGCGAAGAGAGAGAGAGAGAGAGAGAGTACAGGGGCTCGCAAAATTTGAATAGAAAGAAAGAAAGAAAGAAAGGGGAAGAAATAAGGTACGTGCCTATTCGTGCGCATACATTAACGTGTGCCAGAGAGATCGGAGGGGGGAGGGATAGAAAAAAAAGGGAAAGGTGGTGTTGGTAGTGGGGATTGGTCGAGGAGTGGAAGAAGAGCAATCTCGTACCAGTTAATTTGATTCTTTGTGGCGATGAAAGTAATAGCGGGAGGAAGCACCAAAAGAGACCGTTCCCGATTACCCTATCCCTCCTCTCTCCTCTCTACTCTCTCCCTCCCTCTTCGTGGCTTACCAAGCACAAACGTTCGTCGTTCTTAACCGATCGACGGATCTCACACGTTCTCATATACACGATTTTCTTTTTTCCTAAGTTAACGATCCTTTCGTATCCTACGATCGCTACGATGTTTTACGAATTTACGTTCTAATACATATGCATGTCGCGATAAATTCGAAACGTTTATTTTTTTTTTTGCTTTTTTTTTTCGAGCATAGAAAAGTCGACGACAAAAGGTCGAGTTAACGGGTTCGTTAACGTCAAAGTACGTTCGGATTATCGAAGTTTTTATTCATATATTTTTGAGTATCTCGGAGGCTGAATAAGGGCTTTAAACGAGAGGGTAGACGCGTAAGAAGAAGAAGAAGCAAATGGAAAAGCAAGCACAGATATATATATATGTATATATATATATATATGTATGTATGTATATATATGTATCCTTTAAATCCGGTAAATTTGATCACGTCGTAAGAATAGAAAGGGAGAAGTATGATAATAATAAAATCGTGGGAGGAGAGCGGAGGGGATTAGTCGCGATATTCTTTCGTCGAAAAACAGGGGAAAAAAAAAGAAAGGAAAAGATAAAAGATGGAGCGAGAGAAGGAAAAAAAGCTTGACGTTAGAGTTTTACGTCGAAGGAAACGTTCTCAGGAAAATCCTATTTCCGTGGATATTCTCAAACGTGGGTAGGATTGAACGGCCGCTCGAACGAGCGAGCGAGCGACATGTCGGATTAGAAAGGCGAGAGTCTCTTTTAGCCTCGCGAGCGACAGGGGATGATTTTGATGTTTCAATCGTGCGTCCCGTTGTCCGGCGCGCGGTCGATTAACGCGACCGTGAGGGCGGGTCGAGTAAGTTTTAGTAAGGTTTCCGATTCTAATCGGTGCTCTCGGTCGATGCTCGACGACAACGTCATCTCCGAGAACATGACTCGACGACGTTAAAACTTTTCGTTACGATCGAACACTTAAATCCCACCGAAGTTATAAATATCTTCTTTTCTTTTTTTTTTTTTTTTTTAACGCGCTAGCCGACGGATACATTAATTGTCGATCTCTCTCTCTCTCTCTCTCTCTCTGTGTAGTCGAATTAATCTTATCATTAATTTTACATATATCGATTCATTCGATTAATCCTTCCCTTCCGTCTAATACTTTTCTACAGTTATACGTTAAGTAGATCCGGTCGATGATACGATGGAAGTAAAATCTCGCGAAAGAAAGTAGAATTGATTCGTATTCTTAAGAAAATGAAAAAGAAAAGAGAGAGAGAGTGAGAGAGAGAGAGAGAGAATGAAATTGATGGTAAAGAAAAATATAAGGAGAGAATAATATAAGGTTGACCGCACTACGACAATAATTTACATAAGCCGAGAGAATATTTTAGTGCTTGTTGAGGGCCACCCTAGAATGATATTCTTATACTAAGGAGGAGGAGGAGGAGGAGGAGGAGGAGGGAGTTGTAAACGGGAGGAACGTCGAAAGTGGTGGGCGAGAACGACTGGAAGGACGAGGAAGATGAAGTGAAAGAGAGGAAAAGGAGGTTGAGGAGGAGGGCGTTGGGGGAGGTCGGACGATGAGGAAACGGTGAGGAGAGTATGATCGAGGAACCGTGGAGAAGGGAGAAGAAGAAGAAGAGGGGGAGGGGTGGAGGGCGGCTCGCCGTCGTGCATCCATCCATATCCATCCCGGGGTGGCTAGGCTTTGATTACTTGTTTTAATCTTCCGACTGCCGACCGGGCGAGCATCTGTCACTCAAAATCCGTAATTGCGCGCCCACCCTTTTTGCCTTCTATACTCCCTCTCCCCTTACTCCCACCTCCTTCCCCTCCTCCTTCTCCTCCTCATCCTACGAGCTATATCCCCCATCCCCAATTCACTCTACCTCTCTCTTCTCAACCTTCTTCCCAACCACCCACACTGACAATTGGAAACGCATTCTCCTCTTGGCTCGAGCCCTACCCCCTACCACACTCACCTTCCCTTTGCCTTTTTTCCTTCTCCCAAAAGACAATTCTTCGCGATAATCATCGTATCATACGTACGGACTCGGTGGTTCCTTCCTTTGAAAAAAATCAGAGAACAGATGCGTCCGTGAGCAGCAACAACAGCAGCAGCAGCAGCAGCAGCAGCAGCAACAGCAATAGCAGCAGTACCACCATAGGCAGGATCTATATACATATGTGTAATTCGAGATATATATATATATGTATATGTGTGTGTGTGCGTGTATGCGTGTAAGCAAAAGCGCAAGTCTCTCCTCGTACGGGACTCCGTGAGGACCCATAGGGGTGCTGTCAGAGGAGTCTCTTGGGATTATTTTCGCTCGATTATCCGTAGTACGTGGGGTCAACGCGCGGTACTTTATCCCGATGGAAGAATAGTAGACGGCTCTATTAGCGCTAAGAGTACCGATAAAGACGTGGCTAAAAGGAGATAGAGAATGAGAGAGAGAGAGAGAGAAAGAGAATAAGAGAATGAGTGAGGGAATGGATTGAGGAAGGGAGTTAGGGCTTCAAAAGTGAGAGTAGGGAAGAGAAAAAGAGAGAAAAAGATAAAGAGAAGAACAGCACGATGCGCTTCTTCTCTCGTCTTTTCGTCTTCGACGACCATCACCACCACCACCACCACCACTATTACTATTACGATCTGTAGCATCAGGAGCGTTAGCAGGCTATTCCCTCAGGGTTTTCGCTCCGATTCTTTTCGGTCGCGCACGTCGGCCGTTTAGGTACCGGCCGTGATTCTCGCGCACCATCGATCGTTTCCGTAAAAGAACAACGGGAACGACTACTACGACTACGACTACGACTACGACTACGATCTGTCTTTTCTTCCTTTTTTTTCTCCTCTTCCGTTTTTGATTATTACCGTTAAAGAAAAGACAGAGAGAGAGAGAGAGAGAGAGAGAGAGAGAGAGGGGAAAAGGGAGAAAGGGTATGGGACGACAGGGAACAGCTGAGGGTAGCTCTTGCACCGAGCTAGACGTCCTTTCTTCTTGACAACTTTGTTTTTTCCTTGATTTTTTTCTTTGCGTCGTTGTAGTCTTCCCCCCACCCTCCTCCTCCTCTCCTCTCCTCTCCCCTCCCCCCCTTTGCCGTACGCCGAGGTGTCCCGAGTTTGTTTGGACGTTTAGTCGAAACCCCAACGATTGTACCAGGAAATTTTTATATAAATCGATACGTCCGACCAATGTTTCCTATTATTTTTTTCCTTCCTTCCTTCCTTGGTTTTTCTTTATCATTTTTTTTTCTTTTCTTTTTTTTTTTTTGTTATCCTTTCGTGCGTCGAACTAAGGAAGGAAGGAAGGAAGAGGAAGATGGGAGAATGAATTTATTGATTTAGATATCGGTATTTGATCTTATTATCTCTCTCTCTCTCTCTATATATATATATATATATATGTGTGTGTGTGTGTGTGTGTGTGTGTGTATCATATAAATTAACCAGTATAATTTATTTGAAGTAACCTGAAAGATTTCTAAGTCTTCTTTCTTTCTTTCTTTTCGTCTCGTTTTTCTTTTTTTCTTTTCTTTTTTATCTTTTAAAATACGACTCACTTATCCGTTTGATCGTCGATACATTTTTCATTTAATCTGGACTCACGGCAAAGTCGGGCCAACAATGGGTTAATAAAAGTATTATCGTTCTGGAGAACGCTTTAACAAAGCCGGTCCGTTTGATCGTGATTAAAAAAAAGAGAGAGAGAGAGAGAGAGCGAGAGAGTGTACACGTGCCTAAGCGCGCGCGCGGGAGCATGTATTCGTTTATATGTGTGTGTATGTATGTAATATACATGTATGTGTCACATTGTAAAGCACGAAAGAAAATACAGTTGGTATCGCGTGCGAGAAGGTGGAGCGTTGCCTTCTATCTTATCTCGCGTTTAATCAACGTAGCCGGGACCACCCCGCGGGCCATCTCGACACTCCTAAGCTCCGGCAATTACTTAGATGGACGCTTCAAAATCTACCGCACGAGCGAGACCCATATGCGGTGTAAGTACGTAACTACACACACACACATACATATATATATATATATATATATATATATATATATATATACATTCACACACACACACGATATATATTGTGTATCTCTCTCTGTATACTCGACGATCTCTCTCTCTCTCTCTCTCTCTCTCTCTCTCCTTTTATTCGACAGAGTAAATCGAAATTAAAGTCTCGTTTATAAAGGAGAAGAAGGTTGGAGTGAACAACGACGACGACGACGACAGTACCGTATTCGTTTTGGTAAACGAACGAGATAACCACCCGCACACCATTCACGAAATATTCCTATTTCAATTTTTATTACCGCGATGCGATAGGAGGAACACGCGCGCAAAATTTTCTTCCGATCGATAATATCCCACGTATTCCTTTTACCTATTTATTATTATTATTATTATTATCATTATTATTATTATTATTATTATTTCTCTACGAAATTAACAAACATATTTTTGATCTTTGCGATAATAACGGAATCTATATAGAAGTACGTTCGAGCAGAATGCCGAACGATCGTTTGAATTCATGGCGTTACAGGCAGGTAAATCGTTCCCTTTTTCTTCTTGCTCGTTGTAAAGAGGTATACAAAAAAAAAAAAAAAAGAAAAAAAAAATAAAAAAAATAAAAAAGAAAAAAAAACATCGAGAAACGCACACGCACGCACACATACAAAAAAGAAAAAAGAAAAAAAAAAGAAAAAGAGAAGAGACGAGAGAAGGATTTTGTTCAAAAACGAGAAAGCGCACGACGCAACGATTGGATGTTTCTATTCGGTGA
>OU964964.1:10462609-10470109 GCA_918808275.2 Dolichovespula sylvestris
GAGTCGCCGTCGCCGTCGCCATCTTGGCAATCGTCCCCGTCGGCTAGCTCGTCGTGAGCCTCGTCGCCGCTCGATGAACTCCTCGTCCTGTGCAGCCGGTCCTCGCCGTTCTCGTCCTCCAGCTCGTCTGCTCGCACACAACGTTCATCCTCGATTTATCCCTTTCCTTATCGATATTATCCTCGCGATCGATTACCCTATCTACGGTATCCATCCCTCTATTTTACTCTCTACGCGTACCTCCTCCTCCTCCTCCTCCTCCTCCTCCTCCTCCTCCTCCTCATCATCATCATCATCCTCATCATCCTCATCATCATCGTCATCCTCCTCCTCTATACGTATAATACACCTATCCCATTTCTTTTTCTATCCTCCACAAGAGATACTATCATTTCGCGATATCGTCAAGTAATCGCGCGCTCCCGTGGCAAAACCTATTTACGATAATCCACCGGCGCTATCGGTGCTAGCCGTCGAATTGATTATTTACTCGATTGGTAGTCCGCCAATTAATAATTCTATTTATTCACGTCGACGTAAATTGGCCTAGCTAGATCAAGTATCCGTGCAAATGCGTCGTCTCTAACGCCGTTCCCGTTCGTTCGTTTAATCGTTCGATCGACGAATTACGGAACGTGTTTCTAGTTGGTACCCGTCGTTCTCCGGCGGGTGATTGATAATCGACGAATTTACAATAGATAATGGACGGATATAAGGCTTATAAAACCGATCTCGCGGTTCGCGCCTCGGTAATCGTTTAGACGGGAATAATATGTCGTCCGAGGTATATCGAACGAGACTAGAGCAAAGTGACAAGAGCAAAACGATCGACGGGTAAGACGATCGTCGTTGGTTTGTCGCGGCGGAAGCCCTGGAAGCCGTACGCTTACTCGTCGTCGTCGTCCTCGTCGTCGTCGTCGTCGTCGTCGTCGTCGTCGTCGTCGTACACGTTCTCGCCTATAAATACGTGCGTACGTACAATACCCCCACTTGGCACTCCCTCCGATCGTCGTTCCTGTCTGTCCTCTATTCCCGTTTCTCTTCTCGTCGTTGTCTCGTTCTTCCTTAGAAAAGTTAACGACGACGCTACGACGAAATAAAGAAACGAGTTCGTCCGATCGGTCCGATCGGTGATAAGTTTATCGCGAATAAATGCGAAGCAAATCGTAACGATTCTGTTCGATGGATGAATCGCGCGTATCCCGCCGATGAACGACTTCAAACCAATGGAATAACAAAGGAATCCCCATTGGATATCGGAGCATCGGTACGTCGCGTTCTCTTTCCAGGCGTAAAGCGTTATAACCGTACCTCTACGCGTTCTTTATCGATCGCGATGGATGAGATGCACTTAACGAGTCCTAACGAGAAACGTTTCGATCCGAGGTCGATCTAAATCCGTATCCGGCCATGGTTATAAAACCGTTCTCGCTTCCCCTAAATTTCGTTCCCTATTTACCCTGCTAAAACTGACAAATTTAAGTTCTTTCCGTCGTGGACTCACCCTTTTGCGGGAAGGACGCGGAAGCAGGGCTGACGCGGCTGAGAGCGCCAACAACGTCGCCCGGCGACGGATGTTCGAGCGTTTGTAATCCGTGAGCGGGCCTCCATGGAAACGGCCAAGCAGCCGGTCCACCAGGAAGTACTCCCCTGATGCTGGCCTCGGCCGTGACGTCGCCTAGGTCGGCCGCCTGACCTCCGACTTGTATGGCGTTGCTCAGAGCCGAGGAGACGGTCGCGAGGCGCGAATGATGTTGCTGTTGTTGTTGTTGTTGCTGTTGTTGCTGCTGTTGTTGCTGGTGCTGATGCTGCTGCTGCTGTTGTTGTTGCTGCTGCTGCTGCTGCTGCTGTTGATGCTGATGAAGATGTTGCAACGTTGGCGGGAAGAAGACACCGACGGGATATCGGGCGCTTATCAGCGTCGACATCAGGCCCAATCTGTACGAAGATATAAAACAATAGATTCGCCATTTCGCCGATAGTATCGTGCTAATAGAACGTAGGTAATCCGAGATGGAAATGGAAAGACGTGTTTTTCATTTCTTTTTTTCTTTTTCCTCTTCTTCTTTTCGCTTAGGAATTCGAGGAACGTCGAAAACGGGCGATGTAGATCGTTAAAAGAGGAAAAATCCGCTTAAAGCTAAAACCTCGCTCTCTTTTTCCGTCTCCTCTCCTCATTCTTCAAGAGATCACGCTCTTGAGAGCATACCTGAGGGGTCAGAGAGAGAGAGAGAGAGAGAGAGAGAGAGAGAGAGAGAGAGAGAGATGGAGAAGGAGTGGAGACCCGTTGAGAGTATTATCCGCTTCTCGCTTATCCTTGCGTCGAATAACAACAGGTACTCCTCGTAATACTCGAGCGAGAAAATTTGATCGTCGTTTACGGATTTGAAGAATGAGAAGGAAAAGGTGGAAAGGAAGAAGGGAATTAGAAAGCATTTCTCTTACGATTTTAAGTATGCCGCTTACGACGGAAGGAGAGCGAGGAAGAGGAAGGAGAGAGAGAGAGAGAGACAGAAAGAGAGAGGGAGAGAGAGAGAGAGATAAGTAAATTCTTAAGTTTTGATAATTCGGGGTATTCTAGATCGGCAGAAATGTAGGTAGGTAGGTAGAACAGTATAGATGGACGGACGTTTCAGCACGGTCACTACTCGGAAGGTGGTAGGTATATAGACACTGAGGCTTCGGAAGCCATACTACTTCCCCCCGTGTTCCTCGCCATTCGAGGGAAGCGAGAACGGTCTGTCTGTCTGTCTGTCTGTCTGTCTGTCTACGACACGAACGATCCGATCTCGTTTCGATATTCTCCTCCTCCTCCTCCTCCTCCTCCTCCTCCTTTACTTCTTCTTCTGCTTCTTTCGCTTCCGCTTCTTCGTTCGTTCAAGGGGTAATTTTCTTTGATTCTTTTCTCTCTTTTTTTTTTGTCTCCTTTTTTTTCTTTCATAAAGACCGTCCTCCGTTGACGAATCATATCAATCGTAATTGTTTATTTTCCTTCTTTCGTCTTTGCTCGTCCTGCTAGTTGTCCTTCGATATTAAATATCCGTTAGGATAATTAAGAGATTGGAAGAGATCCAACTAGTGAATATTTTCTTATCACAAGGGCTAGTCTCAAAGTAATGCAGCCTTCTCTTCCTCTTAATCCTCTCTCTCTCTCTCTCTCTCTCTCTCTCTCTCTCTCTCTCTCTCTCTCTCTGATATCGAATATCCCAGTAGAGGGTAATTAAACGATTAAAGGATTTCACTGAATCTCTCTCTCCTTCTCTCTCTCTCTCTTTTTCTTTCACGTCCCTCCGTAGTCCTTACCCGAGGACGTCGACTCGAGAAATGAGGAGGGGAGCTCCAAAAAGGAGGAACCACCAGCAGTCCCGGCGAACTAGGAGGAAACGAAAAGAGGAGCGTAACGCCAGAGGCTTCGGCCTATAACACAGATGCCCCGGGAAAGATAAAAGAAATCTGACAACCGCCTGTTTGTAAGCATCCACCGACCCTTTCTAAGGAGCAGGTATAAACACCAAACACAGTGGTTCCTCTCGAGATGGATAGAGATAGAACAAGAGAGACAGATAGAGAAAGATGGCGAGAGAGAGAGAGAGAGAGAGAGAGAGAGAGAGAGAGAGAGGAACGTGCTCCACCTTTTTGCAGCCTAATTCTTTGCGCGGCTTTACGTATCACCCAAGTTCGAAGGAGAGCATTAGGCGTTGCCTCTTCTTTTGCTCTTCGATCGTCTTACGTTATTCTTTCTCCTCCTTCTCATCCTCTTCTTCTTCCTTTTTTTTTTTTTTTTCTTTTTTTTTCTTTCTTCCAATCTCGGACTCGCATTACCGTATTCTTCCTTTCCCCGTTTTAGATTTCTTCCGCAAGAGCTCTACGGTTCGAAGATACTTTTCATTTTTTTTCCTTACTTCGTATTTATTCGCAAATGGTTTTTCTTTTTTTTTCTTTTTTTTTCACGGGAGGTACGTGCCTGATAAGCCCCCCCCCCCCCGACAAAAATCCTGACGAGACGTCACGTTGAAAATATTTTGTCTTCGTCGGTGAGTTTTTTACGGGGGAAGGGGAGGGACGAAAAGTTCGGTATATATATATATATATATATATATATACATAATCGTCAGGAGTAGAAACGTGGGGAGGGGAGGGGGGAGGGGTCGAGCATAATTTCGTTACCACCCCATGTTCGTTAAATTACGAATACGATTCCACGTTCTTCGTTGCAACGAGCGTAGAAGAAAATGATTCTCTCCCCCTTTTACGTTATATATATATATATATATATATATATATATATATATATATATCGATTATTATATATCCACCTTTGCCTGACGCACGTTTGCCGCGCGTAAGTGCCATTCTCGAATATAAACTCTTTATGCCGTGGTTAACGATCGCTAGTAATACGATACGTTCCGTCGTCTACCGTTACAATGCCGAGGGTAGTTTAGGAAGAGGAGTGTAACGAGAGGAAAAAAAACAAGTCGATCACGGCACGGCACGGCACGGCACGGCACGTTCAACGTTCAACGTTCAACGTTCGACGTTCGATGTTCGACGTTCAACGTTTAAGCCCAGGCTCGCGTTAATCCGAAGTTCTTCCAAGATCGATACGTTTTTCGTCGTGGAGTGGGAGGGAGAAGGGGAAGGTGGGTAAAGGGAGACGACGAGAGGGACGAGAGGGACGGTGGTAGGAAAGAGAGCGTAGATGATCTCTCTCTCTCTCTCTCTCTCTCTCTCTCTCTTTCTCTCGCGTGTGTGTACCGAATACTTGCCGATGTTCACGTTACATTTGTCGTCGTACGAGCAATTAATTCGATGACGATCATCGAATCGCGAACGATATATCAGCTTATTTTTACGATCGTACGACCTCGACGTAAATTGCATTTCGATCGACGGGGGGAAAGGGAATTAGAGTAACAAAGGTTATTATTATCATTCGATATGTCTTCTTGCTAATTTACGTCAAGTTCGATACTACTACTACTACTACGGAATCGATGAGAGGGAGAGAGAGAGAGAGACATACGTCTATTCGTTTGTCGCGATGAAAGACGCTCGTTTGACGGTGACTTATAAAGTGTCATTACGATGACCCAACGGCAAGTTATTGGCTTTCAATGCACAAGAGCTAAATCCGTTGCCGGGCTTCGTTGCCGTTCGTTACGGGCCAAGTGGAAAGGATTAATTCTTGTTCTTGTTCGTTCGATACTTGATTTCATTCAAACTCGCGTTACTCTTTGGTACGAGAACACGCCGAGTAGGAGGGAAAAGCGGGAAACCTCACGCATATACGTACGTAATCGTATCGTGCTACACGCGTATATACAATATATATATATATATATATATATATATATATATATATATATATATATATATACGTATATGTATGTATGTAAGTACTTAAGAGCAATACCGGGGGAAAAAAAAAAGAAAGGGATACGAAATGATTCTACTCCGTTCAATTTCATTTCTTTCTTTCTTCTATCTCTATTTAACGGGGAGACGCTAATATATTTCTTGCAAGTAAAATTATATGTACGTTTAAATTGTATTCCTATTGCTATTATTCTTGTTAATGATACTCTTTCTCTCTCTCTTTTTTTTTTTTTTTTTTTTTTTTGCTTCGATGGTACGTACGGGTAGTAGTGCCGTTGTCGTTACTTTTCTTTATTTTTTTCTTTGTTTATTTATTTGCTTATTTGTTTATTTGTTCTTCCTAAGAATACTCGATCACTAATTACGCGAGGAGTAGCATGCTGTCCGTTTTATGAAGCTTACGTTTCTTTTCAGGGAGTTCGTGAGAGATAGAGCTATGATACAGAGAGAGAAAGAGAGAGAGAGAGATAAATAGATAGATAGATAGATAGAGAGAGAGAGAGAGAGAAGAGAGACAGGTAGGCGTGTAGCGTAGCGTCATTTGCCGGGACAGGGAACAAACGTCGAAGGGAATCGGTGACTGTTTCGACGCAATTATTATTCGCGGTTCGCGTTCCCAGGTACCGTTCTCGTATCCCCGTTTGTTCGCCACGTTGAAACATCCGTATCGCCCTCGAATGGGCGATCATACACAATAGGCTTTATCGTGCCTTCCTTTGAAAGTTCGAGCGCGATCCCACTCTAATTAACGAATCATTCATCGACGCTGTAATTAACGAGCCTGACTCTGTCGCGGATTATTCAGCCGCGTCTTTTGCTATCCGACGCCACATCTATACTCTCTCTCTCTCTCTCTCTCTCTCTCTCTATTTGACGTACACGTATAAGGTTTGAATACTCGTGAAAAAGACGAAGAGAGAGAGAGAGAGAGAGAATATAAAGATTTCTACGTGACACAGAATATTATAAGCTCCGTGAATATTATTTTCAACGGGACAAAAAGAAAAAATACGAAATTCGAAGCGCATCGTCAGATATCCCTCTCTCTCTCTCTCTCTCTCTCTCTCTCTTCCTTCTTTTTACGACGATGATCGCGATCCATCGATCTCTTTGCATGATAAAGGTAATCGCTTTTGGTACCGAATAGAGACACGACCTTGAAGGTATCGTGGTTCCTCTCCTATCCAGGAGCATCAATTTAATAATAAATCAAGTCTCAAAGTTCCTCGCTTCCTCTTGACGGAAGAAGAACGCTAAAGCGTCGGCGTCGTTCACGAAAATGGACGAGATAGTGGATGGCCCTTTCTCGAGGGAATCTTAGGCTCCTTAACTTTGACTACGTTCGTGGCTCCATCCGCCTATCCATTATGCACGCGATGTCTAAGTGATTTCTTACTACTCCCTTCCTCCCTTATCTCCATTGAAACGTTCTTTCAAAAATTTAGATCTTCGAAAAAAATAAATATATATATATATATATATATATATAGAGAGAGAGAGAGAGAAAGATGTAGAGATACGTCGTGCCCTTCGACCGTGAGTGGAACTTAATCAAATGGTAAACGGCTGGAAAACAAGCAATTCGAGTCGTCGGGCTGTCGAGAGGGGTAGAACGAGCCGATCTGGAGGGGTGTAAATCTGATAAAATCATCTCGAACCCCCAACTCTCTCTCTCTCTCTCTCTCTTTCTTTCTCTCTTTCTTTTTCTGTTCCCGTTGGCCCCTCGTGGCGCATGGCATATACTTCGTTCAGTTTCGTTCGTAGCATATATATCCGATACGCGGCACCCTATGCCGCTCCTAAGTAACGTAAGTAATGTAAGAGGGTGGTTGTTGCTACGGTTGTTATTAAATGAGACAGCCTAATAGGCCCATTACGGAGACCCCTCGGTCCATTCCCACATAATATAATCCTCACCGCACGCGTACGACGTTTCTTCTCGTTTTGTTCAGCTCTCTCTCTCTCTCTCTCTCTCTCTCTCTCTCTCTCTCCTTTACTCTCTTTCTTACTTTCTCTCTTTCTCTCTTTCCTTCCTAGCTATCCACCACCACCCACGTAAACCAGCCATCTCGCTACCCATAGTGTGCGCGTCTTGGTACGAGAAGACCGATCACGCCCACA
>OU964964.1:10475109-10502609 GCA_918808275.2 Dolichovespula sylvestris
TCCAGCAGTAAGAGGGAGAGAGAAAGACAGATATACATACATATATATATATATATATATATATATATATATATATATAGAGAGAGAGAGAGAGAGAGAGAAATATTCGCGTAGTGGACCATCGAGGGTCGGACGAGGGGTAGGTAGAAGGTAAGTGGTGGGTATGCTTCACTTTTCACGGGGCCGCCATTGTTCCCTATTATCCGATGTGATTAGTCGATGATGCAGGTAAGCTACCGCGGGGGGTCCCCATTATAGCATCTAGCAAACTATTACTACCACTACTATTACTACTACTACACTACTACCACTACTATTACTACTCGTAGTTACTATACGCCACTAGGAACAACTTCGACGTTACTCTCTCTCCCTATCGTTGTTACTCCTCGAACCACCTTTACTTTATTCCCGACTCGAACTATCTCTTTCTCTCTTTTCCACGTTCTAACTATTTTTCTCTCCTCCGATTCCGGTCGGTCGAGCAACGATAAATCGACAACCGGCCAACCCGCTGTGAAATTTATACTCTTAACATAGTGAGAAGCTTCCGAGAGACCGAATTATATACATATATATACATTTATATACATATACATACATACATACATACATACATACATACATATATATATATCGCATTTTCGCACGCTTTTCTATACTTTCGTTTTTTCCTTCTTTCTTCTGTTTTTTTCCCTTTTATCTTCTTTCTCCTCTTCATCTACCTCTATTACTACCACTACCACCACTACTACTACTATTTCTTCTACTTTTTCTCCTCTTCTTCTTCTTCTTCTTCTTCTTCTTCTTCTTCCTCCAACAAGAACCAAAAGCATTTTTAGAAACGTCCGAACCGGTGCAACCTTAACCTTCCAAAGCTATTCACCCTTGGCCGCTGTTGCCGTGGACGTCGTCGCGGCGGACGCCACCAGTCCGCTCGATTACTCTTTTTTTCCCGTTGCGTGCACCGGGCCGGCACTTTCGATGGGCCCGATGGATAAACGCAACGCGGTTCCAAAGAAATTTTGCGGTACGCCTACCACCGAGGAAGGATCGTCGTTCACGAAATTCGAACTCTTCAAAATCTCACGATATATCTGGAACGGCTTCACGCCCGCCCCCCCCCCTCGGTTGTTGTTATTTTTGTCGTTCGATACGAAACATTCGATATTTCATTAATTTATCATCGATCCCATTCGTAAGAATTATATTTATTATCGTACGATAATTACGTATAAGCGATCTCAAATAAATAGGTCCGTACAAGAAACGGGAAAATTTATTCTCCAATTGATTTTCGAGAATAGTAATGAAAATAAAAATCAAGGTAAGAAAAAAAGAAGCATTTTTCCAAAACGAGCCGCCGAAAAATGTCGCCCATCAGAATTCACTTTAACGAAATGAAAAGGGAATCGAGAGACCGTGAAAATTTGGGATCGCGTAATCTGATCGTTATCGATTTTTATCAAATGGAGCTTTTACATCGAAACTAGATTACAATTCTCCCTTTCTCCCTTTCCCCATCCCCCCCTCTCTCTCTCTCTCTCTTTTTCAGATCGGTACATCTACGTGTTCGCACGCGTGTATCCGCTTAACTATTCGGCAAAGTTCGTAAATGATCGTAATCGCCTGGCAATCCGTCGACGCGTCGAAATACAATAATTTAGTTGTTCTCTACGTTTCATCAAAGTTTGACGATCGAATCGGCGACGACGATAGTTATAGCGAGAGAGAGAGAGAGAGACCGGTTGCCTCGATAACAATCACGATTCGTACCACTTGTCAAGTATCGAGTGAAACGAGTCGATGTTCGAGTCGACATACTCCGTCTTAATACTGCCTCATACTTTTTCAATTTTTTTTTTTTCCCACCAAACCCTATTCCCTTATATAACCCTATTATTCCCTTTTTTGTCTTTATCCGTTAATTATCAATGTTTCTCACGGAATATTATTATCGAAAGTCGAAGGCTCGAAACACGTCGCTCCCTGGCTGCATGGAAAGAAAAAAAAAAAAAGGAAAGAAAGAAAGAAAGAAAGCACGACGTGGAACGATTAAGAGATGAAGAAGAAAGAGAAAGAAGGGCCGAGATTAAGAAGAAATGAAAAGAGATCGTTGCTGCTGCTGCTGCTGCTGCTGCTGCTATCGTTGCTATCGTTGTTACCGTTATTGTTATTGTTGCTGATACTGCTGATGCTACTGGTGGTAGTGGTGGTGGTGGTGGTGGTGGTGGTGATGGTGGTGGTGGTAGTGGTGTTGCCGCTGCCGGTGTTGGGTGGTGTTCGAGGGAGAGAGACACAATGGCAATGGGGATAAACGAGGAGTCGAGCACTGAAAGTCGTGGGTACGAGGCGCTAAGGAGAAGATAGAGAAAAGAGAAAAGAGAAAAGTGAACCGGACTACCATCGTCTACCTTCCTGCCTGTCTTTCTGACTAACTGGCTGGTTGCTTGCCCGCCCGCCTGCCTGCCTGCCTGCCTGCCTGCCTGCCTATACCTTCCTGCCTTGGTATTAAACTCCGGCAAAAGGGCGACTAATTACGTGACGCCGTTCATAGTAAAACGCGAATTAAAAGGATCCCTCTAACCGGTGTTTGGTTTTGTTAAATTTTCTTTTAAACGGCCCCGCCGGACAATAATGACGATCGGTACGGCGTTTTCTTATTTTGCTATCTTCGATCGTTAGATCGATGATTATATCGTTGAAATTATTCTACGTATTATTGTTATTATTATTATTATTATTATTATTATATTTTTTTTTTAATTTAGTATTTTACGTTCGGGTATATATCTTACGAAAGAATATTTTGATCGACATTTTTGGAGGACGGATCGAAGGATCGAGATATTACGCGGGATTAATAAGTATTTATCTTTTCTTGTCTTACCGATTACGTCAAGCGTCATCTATCGATTTTTATATATGAAATTAAAAACGATGAGAAAAAGAAAGGGAAAGAAGAAGGAACAAAGAAAGAAAATTTCGTCCCTCGACGATGAAGCACGATGTAATGGCGTTTTCGCGTTACGATCTGTAAAAGGGCCGAAAGAGAGAGAAAGGGAGAGAGAGAGAGAGAGAGAGAGAGAGAGAGAGAGAGAGAGGTGCGATCTAAATTTTGGCAAGTCGCGGTGGAGTGCGTGTTAATGGACTGAGGGTGAGCGTATCCCCTAAGGACGATCGTGGTCGTCGAATTAGGCGACTCTTGCTGGTAGTAGCCTTCCTGTGGTTTTCTCTTCGAAGGGCCGCGCGGCTCACTCGTAGGATCCCTTTTTCGTTTGTTTACGAGCGCTTTGTGCCTCTTAACGAGTGTTTTAAGAATATTAAAGACGAATCTCGTCTACCTGTAGTTTCCGACGGACGACGAAAACGAAAATCCATCATCACACACATATATATATATATATATTTTTTTATATTATATTATTTTTATATATGTATATATATATATATATTTTTGACGTCGACGATCAACGAGGTATCGAACCGAATATAAGAATCTTTTAAACGTTTCCGATCGTACTTTAGAGGGAGGTTACAAAAACGAAAACAAAAACAACGAATTGCGTCGTTCGTAGTTCGTTACGATCAAACGAAAACGGCCTTTGTTGTACGAACTTTGGCCGACGATGAGAGACGATGTACGACGTCAAGAAATACCAATTACACGAATCCCATTCAATAAAATATGAAAAAGTGGGAAGACGAGCAAGAGGCATAGAATCAAAAAAATGAGAAGGCGGATGATAAAGAAGAATGGCCGAGCGCCGCGTGAATGGTTTCTACGAGGGATAAGGGAAATGAAAAGAAAAAAAAAAGAAAAAAAAAAAAATAACGGAAAGAAAGGAAAAAGCGTAAACGGAATGAAATGCAATTAAAATCCCCATTTAATCGGTGGCCTGTGGAGGCAATTGGAGGAAATTATTATATCTCTATCGAATGGTTTATCGAGAAGGTACTTCCCGATCTTCCCGGACGATCTTCCTGTCTATAGCAAACGGAGATCGTTGATTCGTCGAAAAGCACGTCAACTGTGATCCAAGTCGATCGGCAAATCTTTTCGTTTCGTGATCTCGTAGACGCGTTAAACGTATTAAACTCCTCGCGATGATAAAAGATTCAGGAGATTTGGGGGGGGGGGACGAGGGGGAGAAAAAAAACGGACGAAACGAGGAAAAATAAGAAAGAGAAAAGAAATTCGACCTGAGCGGATTTTCGTCGATCGTAAATAGACGTCGAAAACGGGACGAGACATCTTTTACGTTCTTCTCTCTCGGCTATGTAAGATAGATAGATAGATAGATAGATAGATAGATAGATAGATAGATAGATAGATAACGGAGACGTCGTTCCGACGCTTAGGATTTGCGTCCGTTTACCGATTCGAACCAGCAGCACACCTCGGGGAAATCTAAGCGATCTCCCGAAGCAAGAGACGTTTGCCGATGAGATCCTGGAAAACCGGGGTACTTTTGACCGTCGAGGCGACCAGATTGCATACGCCCACTACGGAGTATCTTTCTCTCTCTCTCTTTCACACATACACACACACACACACACACACACATACCTTTCACCAGAGTCGTGCGACAAGGCAAGAGAGAACACGCGACACACGTTCGGGCGTACACACGGACGCACATAACATGCGGGCAAACACACACACACACACACACACACACACACACACACACACACACATACACACGCACGATTCATAGTCGCATACATACACATGGTCGAAGCGAAGAGGAGAATCACGTAGAGTAATATTCTCGTCGAGAGACCACCGTCTTTCCTCCGTGGATTTGCGTTTCGCTCCGTTTCTGGCAAACCGAGCAAGAAACAGGAACGGTAAGAGAGAGATAGAGATAGAGATAGAGAGAGAAAGAGAGAGAGAGAGAGAGAGAGAGTAGCGTCTATCTCTTTCTCTCCTTTTTTCGAACCCCTTTTTGAGGACCGAAATGGAGTCTTGCGCTCGTGATGATTACGCGCGCGGAAGAAAGAAAGAGCGGAACAAAGAAGGGCGAACGAAAGGAAGGAGGCCGACGACGGTGTCGGCCCGTCGTAGTCTTCACTACGAAAAGAAGAAGATAGAAACAAGGAGGCGAATAGAGAGACGATGTGCAAGAGGAGAGAGAGAGAGAGAGAGAGATAGAAGATTCTTCGTGATATTGTCGCCTGGCTAAATGAAACCGCACGTGAAAAACCGACGCGAAAAAGGGCCGCAATACCTTCTTCTTCTCTTTTGGTTTTCTATCTTTACCCTTACGAGAGGGAACTAAAGAGAGAGAGAGAGAGAGAGAGAGAGAGAGAGAGAGAGAGAGAGAGAGATAAACTAAAATAAAAAGGGAAATGGAAAGAAAAATCTAGCCGAGAATTTGTAATTCACGAAGACATCTGCTGCTCCGCTCGATTCGTTTTTTTTTTTACGTCAAACAACGAAGGTAACAACGCGCGTCATATATACACACATATATATATATATATATATATATATATATATATATATATACATATATATATATTAGTATCCATGTATGAAGAAAAGCAAGGACGAGAAAAAAAAGGAAAAAATATATAAAAGAACGGTGGGTGTACAAGAAAGAAAAAAGAAGAGAAACGAAGGGAAAGAAACAGAAAGAGAAAGAAAGAGAAAGAGAAAGAGAGAGAAAAAGAGAGAGAGAGAGAGAGAGAGAGAGAAAGCAGAGAAAAGAGAAAAAAAGGAACAAGGAAAAATCGACGATCCTCAGAGAGATTTTCGTCTGTATGTTTTTCTCGATAGTAACGGAGGCACCGCGCGATTGACCATTTCCTATAAAGGAGCGCTCATTGCGGAAACGAAAACTGGAATCGTTAAACGCGCACACGCACGCGTGCACGCGGAACGTTCGCTTGGTCACGGGCAGACGGGTTGGAGAGGGCGAACTCCGCTGCGATGACGAGGAGGAGAAAGAGAAGGAGAGAGACACGATGAGGAGGAAGAGGAGGAGAAGGAGGAAGAGGAGGAGGAGGAGGAGGAGGAGGAGGAGGATGGCACGATCGATCGGATGACTCTCTCTCTCTCTCTCTCTCTCTCTTTCTCTATCTATCTATCTATCTATCTCTCTCTCTTCTCCTCGTTGCCTCCGGTTCAAAGAAAAGCCGCCGCGCGGAATCGGGTACGGTAGGTAAAGCGTGTATACGCGCGACATCCGGCTAATCAGAAAATGTAGGAGCGCGGGAGACTAATAGAGAGTGAAAAGGCATCGAATAAACAAACAGCGAGTGCCGAGCTTCGAGAGGGGAGCCAAAGCGGGGAAAGAGAGTGGGGGAGAGATAGATAGATAGACATAGAGAGAGAGAGAGAGAGAGGGTGGCGGCTTGTGCAGGTGGAAGAAGGAAAGAGAGGGAGGACCGAAAGATAGAGAGAGAGAGAGAGAGAGAGAGAGGGCGAACGCGTGTAAACCGAGAGAGTAAGCGAACGAGCGAGGGAGCGAGACGGATAGAAGGTGGCGAGGGTGAGATAGGGCTATTAGGGTTGGATGTAGGCGCCGCCCCGGCTATTAGAGGGTTGTTTCACCCCTACCTCAGCGGCCTGAAACGACTGCCGCTGTATAGCGCGATGTGTGCGTCCCATCGTCCTCCTCCTTGTCCTTCCCTCCTCTCTCTCTCTCTCTCTCTCTCTCTCTCTCTCTCTCTACCCCTCCGCCACCTTCTCGACGACGACTATGACGACAACGACGAGGACGACGAGGACGACGACGACGACGACGACGACGACGACGATGGTGGCGGCGCGCGATCACGGCTATGTTTAGCCACGTTTACGAACGCAGCTACGTTTGCGTTCTCCTAGCTGGGAAATCGTGTGCGCGTACAACACACGGAAAAAGGGCCTCCCTCGTCGTCCGTATATATATATATACATATATATATATAGAGAGAGAGAGAGAGAAAATCCACATACCAATGCAACGATACACGTTGAATATTACGTGAGAGCGAGTAGATATACTAACTCGCGTTCGGAGAGACACGACGAACGTGGTGTCGGCCGCGAAGCGTACGCGGAATACGCGTGGTCGGGCAGGGGCGGGGGCGGGGGCCGGGAGGGGTGGGGGTGAGGGTGGGTGGTTGAGTTTCCACGGCAACGGTGCTGGCTCACGGCTGCGAGCGAGATAAGGATAGAGATATATGGATGCCTTTAATGGGCGGGGGGAGGGGGAGGATGAGCATGGGGCGAGGGTCCGGGAGGGGGCGGGCAGGGGTTGGGAGGAGGGACAGCGGCGACGGGTATCCTTGCTAAAAGATACGACGTTTCAAAGCGGAAACCGAGCGGCAAATATCGAAGAAAGAACGAATTATCGTTTGGGTATGATCGAGCGCGCTTATACTTCGACTTCGTTCGTGTCTTTTCCCCTTTTTCTTTCTTTCTTTCTTTCTTTCTTTTTTTCTCTTTTTCTTTTCTTTTCTTTCTTTTTTTCGTTTCTTTCAATTCCCCGTTATTTACATTTCATTCTCGTATATATTTTTCCTTCCCCAGGAATTTCGATGGGACACGTAATATAACCCGGAGTTGATTTTATTCGAAGACCTTAGGATTTCGTGTGCCGTAAGTTGAACGACGAGGATGCGGCCACATTGGAATGCTCGACGCGAGTACGACGCCCAGGGAGGAGTCTCTCGGAGGATGGAGAGAGAGAGAGAGAGAGAGAGAGAGAGAGAGAGAGAGAGAGAGAGAGAGAGAGAGAGAGACGGAGGATACGTGGTTGGAAGGTGGAAACGAGAGGGCGACTGAAATAGGTGGTGGTTGCCGTACCGGCGACGACAGCTCGTCTAAATGCTAATAGCTTTATCGACTTCGAACTCGCCGAGTTTCGATTCTTCTTCCCTCGTCTTTTTCCCCCCCAGCCCTCATCGTTTCCAGTTCTCCGCGTCCTATTCGTCTATTCCAGATGTTGACCTCCCTACCCTCCCGCGCACCCCCCCCCCATCCCTCCTCCCCGCGAGAATTTTCGCGGTCTCGTCGACGACGCGCAAAGGAACGGTGTAGTATTAGATTTCGTTCTTCCTCGGTTCGAAATAATATCTCGTCATATCGTTTTTCCTTATCGTACGATATATATATATATATATATATATATATATATATATATATCTTTTTTGTCGCTTATGCGAATAGAAAAGGAATGGTTGCCGATAATTGGAGATTGGCAAGCTTGGCGCACCTACTTACTTACTTACTTACTTACTTACTTACTTACTTTCCCTCGAGTTTATATTAGGCGTCTAAAAGCCGAACGAATCGGTGGCACTCTCTCTCTCTCTCTCTCGTAGGTTTTGCTCGATGAATCGCGTTATCGTTAATGCGGGGAAGAACGAACAGACCGGACGAGACGGGAGGGGACGGGAGGGGACGGAAAGGGACGAGACGGAGTGCTCGGAGCAGACGCAGCGTGCGATACTTAGAGAGAGCGAAGAGCTCGTATGGTCTTTGATCAGGATCTATTAAAAGGATTGCTCGTTCCATTGTGTGTCTGCGCTACGGTACGCGGCCTGTATTAGCCGGCATTTCGAATGAAATGCAACGGGCAGCCTCGGCTAGCGAACCTCGGACGTTTACGATATGCCCAGCCAATCACTCCGATAGATAGATCTTCTTGGTCCAGCGTTTTCGCTCGCTCGTTATCTCTTTCGCGCTGCATGCACACCCGCTATCGGTTGGTATCTCTCTGAGCCCCCGGGCCGATGTTGTTGGAAACCAATGATATTTCCGTAGAAACGAGCGACTCGCTTTTTTTTCAGAGAGAAAGAGAGAGAGAGAGAGAGAGAGAGAGAGAGAGAAAGCTTTCACGTACGCGCCACTTTTTCTTTCGTTTCGACAATGATCGCTCGTTAAAAAAAAAAAAAGAAAAAAAAAAGAAAAAAACAACAAGATATAAGAGTACCTTACGACGACGAGGAACCTTCGGCATTTTCTCAGAAAATGTCGATTGAAATTTCATTCGATGGAAATCAAATGAAATCAAACGATCACGATTGTACGATCGATTACTTCGATTGGCTCGTTTTTAATCGACGAAAATCGACGGAGTAGAGGAGGCTTTTTTCTTTCTTTCATCTTTTTCTTCTTCTTCTTCTTCTTCTTCGGGGCCGTAGCTCTGTCAGGGTAAAAAAAAAAAAAAAAAAAAAGGGAACACCTACGATCGATGACGACGTTCGATAATGAACGCTCGTTTTAACAGATCACATAACCGCCGCTCGTTTCGCAGTCCGGAATCGCGCGCTCTTTGAATCCGCTGTTCCCAGCTGGGACCCTGCGATCGAGTAACTTTAATGGCTCCCGCTTCCGCGCGCTATTCTCGACGTCATCGCGACGATATATTCCCTCCTATCCGCCAATTTCCTCCTTTTCCTATTCGTTGGATCGCAATTACCGAGCAAACTTTCAGAAACGACGTTCGCCTCTCTCTCTCTCTCTCTCTCTCTCTCATTTCTTTTTTTGCTAAAAATAAAGAACCGTATCGTAGTGGGAATCGTTGGGAAGAGATTAATCGTGAAACTTGCTGTAATTTGTCTAAGTGAGTGAGAGAAAGAGAAAGAGAGAGAGAGAGAGAGAGGGAGAGAGAGAGAGAGAGAGAGAGAGAGAGATATTCGAATGTTTATATAACAAGGTTGGACAAGTCGAAGAAGATTATAAGTGATTTACGATCGATTCGATTAAATCTCATCTAACGTTCTCAACTCTCTTATTCTTCCTCTTTTATTTTGTTTCTCGTTCGTTTGCATTATTTTGCGTTAGGAGGTAGTTTCAAACGAGAAAGCCTGTCTTTAACGAGGAAGCCGGATAAAGGGGTGCCACTTGCGGAGCTGGCACTTTGCTCGAAACAACAACAACGTTCGGAACGGTGTTGCGTCGCGTGTCGACGTTGGTTGTTATGTCGTATAAACGAGGAAGTCTCTCGAAACGTCTCGAAAGCTTCGCTCCCGAACGAAAATCCCGTAATCGCGTCTTAAACTTTGGGAATTAGTCGCGGAGGACGAGGAGATAGAGGTGGAAGGGAAAAGAACGAAGAACCGGTTACGTATTTCGGCGAGCCACGAGGATACAAAATATTTGTATCGTTTATCGTCGCCCTACGTTACGGCTCGTCTCGTTACGAGTTACCACGAGAACGAAAACGAGAACAAGCATGATAGAGATAGATAGATAGATAGATAGAGATAGAGATAGAGAGAGAGAGAGAGAGAGAGAGAAAATAGAAGGCGTGCGGTAGTCTCTCGAGCGAAGGAGCGGTCGCGTGCCCACGAGGGTCGTTCTAATTACCGATAATAGTCGGCCAAAGAGAAAACGAGAGTCGACGATAGAGTGAGAGAAAAAGAGAGAGAGAGAGAGAGGAAAAAGGAGAGATTACTAGCACAGAAAAGGGAAAGAGGAAAACGTGGGAGGGAACGGGGGACGGGACGATGGTGTGCTGTTGGTGGTGCTTCTGCTTCTCTCGATGGGACCCATCGAAGAACCCTTCGGTTATTCTAAATAACAAAGGGCCGCCGGCACCCTCTCTCTCTCTCTCTCTCTCTCTCTCTACCGTATCCGCTTCCCCGGCAATCATTTACTCTTGCTGGAGGCCATCGCTCGTCACAATGGCCAAGTTATCCATCCACTCCGGCTACTTGCCCGGGAAACGACCACTGCCTCGGGCTCAGCCACTCTCGTCTTCGGCGTCGCTTTCGAGCGCCAAGGAGGAGGATTCTCTCTCTCTCTCTCTCCCTCTCTATACCTCTCTTCTTTAGTGCTTCGTTACTTTGTTGCTTGCTTACCCGATCGCTCTCTCGTTAATCCTCGCGCTTTTAATCGAGATCGTTTCCTCCTCCAACGAGTATCGTCTACCTTTCCAACGCTTTCCGTCATCCAATTGGCCCCACCACCCTCAACCCTCTCTCACCTACTACCATCACCACCACCACCACCATCACCACCACTACTACTACCTCTCTTTATTTTATTTCCATCGCCCGCTGGATTCTGCCTCGAGCATGGAGTTACCATAGATCGACCGACGAACAATTTTTTTTCTTTCTTTCTTTCTTTCCTTTTTTTATTCTTTTATATTTTAATCAGAGTCATCCTTCGTCGCGTCGATCGACGACGTCTCTTTTACCTGTGTTTCGTTTATCTTATCTCGCAAACGCGTCGGTGCTACCCCCCCGTAATCGTCTCTTCAAACGAAACTTTTCTAACGAAAAGTTTCGAGGAATGGAATTTTGTTTTCCTCTTCCCCTTTTTTTCGTTCAAGGAAAACAATTTATTTTCCTTCTTCTTCTTCTTCTTCTTCTTCTCGTTTCTATGAGGATGGGGAGGAGGAGGTAATAAGCACCGTTAGTATATACTCGAACGTTTAATTAGGATACGGTTCGACTTTGATGGAGGATGGGGAAATTGTTTGAAGCAAAGTCCATTATCAATCGGGTACGTCGAGATAGAAACAGGACAGTGAAATCGGGTAAACTATGGTGGTTCGCGACAAACGCTAGTTGTTTACGCACAACAATCGTTTATAGTTCGACGGCTTTGTGTTCTATTCCATACCGTTCAGCGTCTGGTAGGCGCGCTGCTTGATATTAGAAACCCTACGTTGTTTCTAAAGCTTCTTGAAACGGAACGGTTGTATACATGTATATATGCATTTATGTATGTATGCGTGTATGTATGTTTGTGTGCTGTGTGTCTGTGTGTGTGTGTGTGTGTGTTGGTAACGTCTAGCTGGTAAAGTCCTTCGAAACCCCGGTTAGAGTCGTCCGACGAGACCGGCTGGGTAGAGAGAGTCGTCTTTGATCTTTCAATACTATGCTTTCAAATATTTTCTCGTAAGACGATTAAAAATTTATTAACGATCGATAAGCGTAAGACGATTCCCGCGAGTGGATGACCACTCCTAAAGGTTAGATTTTTCAAACGATCGTTTCTTTTTTTCTTTTCCTTTTATTTCCTTTGTTTCTTGTTTCTTTCTTTTCTTTTTTTTCTTTTTTTTTTTTTTGAACGCGACGTTCGAACCGACCCTTCTCTATTTCAAACCAAAAATTGCGTCGTAATCGAATCTCTCTCTTTCTATTCATTCTCTTTCTCCTTCTATCTATCCCCGTTAGCGCGGCTTAATGCGGAGGTACTTGGATCGCATTGTCTCGAAGCGAAAACGCAGTTTACGCCGCGTTCCCGAGCCAGCCAAAATACACAAGGGTTCGGGGTCGAAACCGCGTTCACCAGGCATCGATAGAGTACCAACGATGCTAGAGTGCGGTTCGCTCTAGCGCGAAACTGATCTCTCTCTCTCTCTCTCTCTCTCTCTCTCTCTCTCTCTCTCTCTCTCTTGCTCTCATTCTCCCCTTTCTATCTCTCTCTCTCTCTCTCTCCGTATTGCGAATTACAGCAGTAAACTGCACTTTAGTACCACGTGAAACGGCTTAAGCGATATCGCAACGAAATCCAGTAAACCCTTCAAATATTTACCGTTCTAATGAAGCGAAACCAACACATCGACGTAAAAGCATACGCCCATTTCGCGAACGTATATATATATATATATATATATATATATATATATATATTGTGATCTACGTTTCTACAAATATACCGATCCTTTAAAAATTCTCTTATGTACATACTAACGTACGAATAGTTTCTTGTCCTGTTATTTTGATCGTATAATTTCTATAATGTAGCTATGAAAAAGTTTATAAAAAAAAAAAAAAATCGAATTCCTCCTTTCTCCCTTTTTTCCATTCTCTCTTACCAAATAAAAAGATCGAACCAAATGTATTCATGATCGGGAAAAAGTCAAGGAAAAAAGGAAAAAGGAAAAAAAAGGAAGAGAAAAAAAAAGAGAAGGATGAGAGAGAAACAGAAAGAGATACATAGATAGATAGATAGATAGATAGAGAGAGAGAGAGAGAGAGAGAGAGAGAGCCAAACCCCGCGAGATTTTTTTCGTACGCTGATCGATCGGTTCGCGGCATTATGGCGGACGATCGCGAAGGTACGCTGAGTAGGAAAATACTGAAGGCGGAGGATGGCCGAGGTGGGAGGAAAAGAGATGGATATAGATAGGAGAAAGAGAGAGAGAGAAAGAGGGAGAGGGAGAGAGAGAGAGAGAGAGAGAGCATTAAAAGGGCGAAAGAAGTCCCAGAAGGGATATTGTACCGGGCTTTACGCCGAGCTACAGATAGATGGATGGATGCTGTCGCACCTACGACACCCACGGCTCTCGTGGTTTTGCTTCGGTGAACCCACATGTCGTCGACGAGACCGGGAGAGCTCGAGGAAAGGGGAAACGAGACAGCGAGAGTAAGAGAGACAGAGAGAGAGAGAGAGAGAGGGAGAGAGAGGGTAGACGAAAGAGACGGAAACAGGACTCCCGCCCTAAATGGACCATGTTGGAAACGTATAGTCTCGCTCTAATAGGAACCATCCGAGCGCCAAGTGGGCCTTGCGACCGCTTGTCACCCTGAATGCAACGAACGGGAACCAATGATTATGACCAACCGACTATTCCTTCTCTCTCTCTCTCTCTCTCTCTCTCTCTCTCTTTATTTCTATGTCTCTCCCTCTCTTTCTACTTTTTAAATCTCTCCATGATCCATTAACTCCCAATCGCTCTTGTCTCCTCTCGGTATTCTCTACTTACTACGTACTAACGCGATCTAATCCTTCGAGATAGATAGATAGATAGATAGAGAGAGAGAGAGAGAGAGAGAGAGAGAGAGAGAGAGAGAGAGAGAGAGAGAGGGAGGATGACGTCGGTGACTTATTCGGATATTTTTTTTCATCTCTCTCTCTCTCTCTCTCTCTTTCTCTCATTTCTTTTTTCGCTTTTCCTTTTCCTTCCTTTTTCTTGTTTTCTTTCTCTCTCTCTCTCTCTCTCTCCCTCTCTCACTCTTTTTTTTTTATTCGAATGTCTCACTTATCTCCTTTCTTTTCCTTCTTTCTGTTTTTTATTTGTTTTTCTTTTCTTTTTCCTTTTTTGGCTTTTCCATCGGAGGAGATCGTGTTCACTCTGGTCTGCTTCTTTGTCATGTACTGTATATAAGACCGCAGTCCTCCGTTGTACGTATACACACGAATATAAAACGTACGTACGCAACTATATAAGTTTCTTTTCTTTTTTCTTCCTTTTTTTTTTTTTTATCGAAGCACTCGATAAAAAAATTTTCCACGAAGCTTACTTTCGTAGCATTCGTTCTATTAAAAGATTATTCGTTTTTAAATAGCGTCCAAATACTTGTATCTCTCTTCTTTCTTTTTTTTTCTTCTGCTTTCTCTACACGCGTATTGATATATATTTATACGTATGTATATTTATGTGTGTGTGTGAATATACTCACTGAATATTCATCGGTTCTTTTATAACGTGGCATACACACGGCGTTCTTCTATTCGCAAAAATTTCGCTTTTACCATGGAAACGCATAAAGGATACGGATATGATACATACGGCTCGTAGTATTTCGGAGCGTCGCGCCCCTGCCCCACTATATCTCTCCTCTCCCCTCCCAGCAACCCCTTCTGACATAGGTACACGCCTATCATTTATTTATTTTATATTTCTTCGCTATTTTGTTTCCCCATTACTTTTCCCGTCATTCTTCTTCCCTCTTTGATCTAGACCGTCATCGAGTGTACTCCTTTCGTTCAGTCCTTTCTTTTTCTCTCTTTTTTTTTTTTTAATCTTTCTTTTTTATCTTCATCGAAGGGGCTCGAATTATTATACGCATAAATTGCGAGAACGAGGGAACTACGTCGGTGAACTCGAAACGCGAGCCGACGACTTTCAAATTGCAAACGAAAAAGGCCCAACGGAGGAGAGGTAGAGAGGTAGAGAGAGAGAGAGAGAGAGAGAGAGAGAGAGAGAGAGAGAGAGAGAGAGGTAGAACGATATCGCACGCGTTCTATTCGTTTCCGTGAAAAGAGATCCGTGGGTGCGCTCACGGCTTAACAAGGCAAAGTTTTCCTATCCGAAATGACGCCCCTGCGAAAAATCTGAATTGTTTTTTTGACTTTTCCTCTTTTTTGTTCCTCCTCTCTCCACCCTCACCCCTCCGCCTCCGGTCTACTACATTTTGTTCCCCTTTCCCTTTATTCCCTCCCTCCACCCACCCACCCACCCACCCACCCTCTACCCTTACTCTTTCTCTAAACGAAAATCAAATTCGGTAGGGATAAAAAAGGACAAATCGAAAGGAAAGTGAAGAATCAGAAACGGAAGAAAGGAAAAGGGAGAAAACAAAAAATAAAATAAAAAAAAGAAAAAAGTATAGAATTGCATAGAGAGAGAGAGAGAGAGAGAGAGAGAGAGAGAGAGAGAGAGAGAGAGAGAGAGAGGGTACAAGCGTTATATATAAGGAGGCTCCAAATCGAATTATCGTTTTTGTTTATGCTTTTATTCTTTCCTTTTTCTTTCTTTTTTGTTTTCGTTTTGTTCCTTCCATTTTCCTTCTATCTATCTATCTATCTATCTATCCATCTATCTTTCTTTCTTTCTTTCTTTCTTTCTTTTTTTTTTGTATTCGTCGTTGAACAATGTTCACCGGGTGAAGCACAATTTTGACGAGAAAAAGAGAGAGGAAAAGAGAGGGAGAAGGGACAATAGTCGAATAGAACGGCAAAAAAAAGTGTCATTCGCGATGAAAACCAGAGGATATTCCTACTTTCTCTCTCTCTCTCTCTCTCTCTCTCTCTCTCTCTCTCTATCTCTCTATCTATCTATCTATCTTTCTTTCTCTTTCACCACACTCGCACACAATCTCTCGAAACTATTCGCGAAGCACTATCGGCCTCGTTTATGACGGTACTCGTCGTCAGCGGTGAGCTTACGCCCGAGCAAATTTTCCGAAATAAACCTCCCTTCGTTCCTCTCTCTCTCTCTCTCTCTCTCTCTCTTTTTCTCTCTGTGACCATCGAAAAGTAACGCCGAGAGTATATCTTCGACAAATTGGCTCTTCCTTGAAAATATTTCTATTTTCCCTTCGGTCTCTATGATCACGAGCGACGATAACTTTGTCGATAAAACGACGATGCGAGATTCCTTCCTCTTGTCCCCTTCCCCCCCCCCCCCCCCCCCTCTCTCTCTCTCTCTCTATCTCTCTCGCTTTTTCGCCATCTCACTTTTTCCAGAACGAGCCCTGGTGATCTATAGGGCTATACCTGTACGAAAAGAGAATCAAATATTTTCTACGCTTGGACGTACGAAAGCACTTACTACTCTTTACGGTATCACTGAAAGAACGAAACGAGGGGAAAGAGAGAAAGAAAAATAAAGAGAGAGAGAGAGAGAGAGAGAGAGAGAGAACGTGCGATGTATAGGAACTCGCAGCATCCGTAACACGGTAGGAAGTAGCGAAAGTAGGCGGTAAAAGGAGGCGGGATGTGGCCGAGTTGGCGCCAGCACCAAAAGATAAAGATAAAGAGAAAGAGAGAAAGAGAGAGAGAGAGAGAGAGAGAGAGAGAGAGAGAGAAAGAGAAAGAGAGAGCATCGGTAGTCACTCCCACGGATAGCTGGTGGCAGGAACGCGCGGCAACGGAGCTGCTGCTGTTGGACAAGTTGTACCCTTCAGAAGCGAATTAGAATGAATCGACCCTCGTCCTCTTCTCTCCATCCGAGAAGCACAGTCTTCTGTCTCTTCTTTTTAGATTCCATTCTTTCTTTCGTTTTCTTTTTTGCTCTTTTTTTTTCTTTTACCCTTTTTTGTTTCCCACGAAATCTTCACCCTCTCGGTAGCGAAGAAGATTTGCTTCCCAGTTCTTTTCCCTTTCCTCTCTCTCTCTCTCTCTCTCACTCTCTCTCTCCCTCTCTTTCAGTATCCTCACCGACGTCTCTCGAGTTATATAAAGTTTTTACGATTTTTCGAGCCCCAGTAAGGAGTGACAGCTATACCCGGTCCGCGAGAACGGGAGATAGAGAGGGATAGAGATAGAGAGATAGAGAGAGAGAGAGAGAGAGAGAGGGAAACGTTGGCATTTCCCCTGCGACCCTGGAACGACGAGGACGTTCGACCTAGCCGAGGGATAATCCCGTGTATCTTTCGGATAAGAGACCTATAAATTTGTTTGTCCTGTCACCGAGCCTCGCTTTCCCTCCTACAACGGCGCGAGCATTAAGGTGGCAAGCTCCAATCTGTTGTGGGTTTACCGTGGCCGCCGATATGGCTCCCGCGACGGATTCAAAGCCGCCACTACCACCATCACCATCTCCACTACCACCACCATCACCAACATCACCACCACCACGACCACCACCACCAACAACATCTCGACCTCCATCTCCGTCTCCTTTCCTCTCAGCTTCCTCCCACCCGTTCTTTCCACCATCCTTTCTCGAAGTTGAGGAAACAGGCACCACCTTCGCTCGACGAAAAGAGAGAGAAAGAGAGAGAGAGAAAGAGAGAGAGAGAGAGAGAGGGTGAATCGTAGAACGCGACCCTCAACGACCATATTCCCCTGGCTTACTCCGGATTCCGGGCAATTTCTCGATCCCCCGCCATCTTGCCTTCGGGCTTTGCAACGCTATACTCTACCTCGGGGGTCTTATCGAACTTGAAAATAACGCGACTACGTCTTCCCCGAGTTTCTATTCCACCATTGCTGCTGCTGCTGCTGCTGCTGCTACCGCTGCCGCCGCTCTGCTGATGCTGATGCTGCTGCTATCGCTACTGCTACTACTACTACTACTACTACTACTACTACTACTACTACTACTACTACTACTACTACTACGCATACGTACGTACGTGTGCGTGCGTGCGCGCGCGTTAGACGTAACCTCGATCGACTCTAATTCTACTTTAGCACGCGATAAGAATATTTTTATTCCTTCCTCTCCCGTGTACTTGCCTCTAGAAACTGCACTACGACCATAGTTAACCTTTTTTTTTTTATTCTCCTCCCTTGCCTTTAATTCTGTTCCTTTTCTTTTCTGATTCTTTCTCTCTTTCTTTCTTCTTTTTTTCCTTTTCAAAATTCACGCACGCCAGTAAATTCGATCGTTATTAACGAAAACGATTATAATATATTCGAGCTTTGATGTCTAAGCTTACGGGGATATCTGCTTTCGTAACGTTGTTTTAACAATTAGATTAGTTGTAAAACCGCATGGCGTCGTTATTGTTACATGATATACATGTCTGTGTGTGTGTGTGTGTGTGTTTATCGCGTATCGTTTCACGATCCGCACGGCCAACACTTTCTCGATGACAATACAAAGCGATAACTTGGTGGAAATAACGGGCTCCGGGAAAGTTCCGAATGAAAACGGATATCGCAAAATGTAACTCGTTAAGTTAGTACTATGTCTCTCTCTCTCTCTCTCTCTCTCTCTCTCTATATATATATATATATATATATATATATATATCCCCTCCACCCTCTCGCTCTTTTACCGAAAATGTTATTATCGGCATGCGTTGCCGGCGGGCGGCCTTGTTATTACCGCTATCGTTCCAATTCGTTGATAATGCTCGATGGAATACGTTGCTCGATATAACGTTGCTCGATATTAATCGCTTTTCGCTTCCGCGGATATACGATATTCGACGAGTACAAAACGCAACAATGCGTTCCGCTCGTTGAGCTAGCTAGCTCGCTCGCCCACTCGGATACGATCGCGAGGACGCGCCTCCGCGTATAATCGCGCGCTGAAAGCGATTTCGCACGATTCCGTTCAATGTTTGTCTCCTCCCTGCTACGCGGACTCTTACGAATAACAAACGATCGATTCATTTTGTATAATGAAAAACATGCGATGTAAGTGGATATTTACGAAAACCGAGTACGAGTAATTCTCGTCGGTGATCGTTCAAGGAATAATTAAGGAAAAAGAAGGAGAGACAGTTAGAGAGAGAGAGAGAGAGAGAGAGAGAGAGAGAGAGAGAGAGAAAAGTGTCTCGCGCCGCGTTTATTTTCTCCGAGCTTACCGAGAGTGAGCTTTTTTTTCGAGCCGATACTCGATGGCTAATTGCACGTGCAAACGTCGCGCCTTTAATGCACTCGCTTCGTTCCCCGCAACGATGTACTTTCATGGAACTGTTCAGCCAATTCGAGGCACGATTCATTAATACCTGTCCTCTCAAGGGACCATCTCTGCGTGCAGAAGGAATAGGTGGAGCAGGAGGAGGAGGAGGAGGAGGAGGAGGAGGAGGAGGAGGACTAAGAGAAGGTTGCCGGTGGTGTAGTCGTGGTAGTGAAAACGAGTACTAAAACGACCTCGTTAGAGAGAAGGCAGCATACCGAATGCGTTCGTCGTCGTCGTCGTCGTCGTTCTCGTTCCATGATTTTTTGCCGTTGTATCGGCTTCTCTCGTTATCAGAATCTATATATCTCTTCCTTTTTTGTTTGTTTTCAATTTACCAATCCCCGGTCCTTCTTTCTCTTTTTTCCTTTCTCTCTCTCTCTCTCTCTCTCTCTCTCTCTCTCATTCTTTCTCTCCGCGTCTTTTCTATATTATTCTCTTTTTATTCGCTCACGTTTGCCTTTGCCATCCCATCCGAAACCCAATTTTACTTTCGTCAGACGTCGTATAATCGTCGAAGGTTCGCATTGTCTACGACTAATTCCCTACCTATTCCTTCTCGAACAAGTACGAAGAGAAATTCTTTCCTCTTCTCGATGGAAAGAAACAAAAACCAAAAAAAAAAAAAAAAAAAGAAAAAAAAGAAAGAAAAAAACAAAGAAGCGACGCTGTCAAAGCGAATGATCGTTTGTTCGTTTGTATTACTATCGTGAAATGATACTCGACGCAACGCGATTTCCCTCAAAACCAATTTTCGTATTAACGATCGAGTTGGAATAAAAGAGAAATAGAGATAAAGAGCGTGGTAGAAGGGAACAATGAAATTTCAATGAGGGAAAGGATACGAGAGAGAGAGAGAGAGAAATTTTCGTTTAAATGAGCTTTTAATGAGAGTAAGTAGTTCAAACGTTACAGAGAGAAATTTGTAATTTTTTCAAAGCGGCTTCGTGAAACGATAATTTGTTGAATTCGTTGATAACGATATTTCAATGAACACGTTCCTATATTTTACATTCGGGTGATATTTTTACTCTTATATATATATGTATGTATGTATGTATGTATGTATGTATGTATGTATGTATGTATCCCGACAGGATTTGTTTTAATTCTTTTCAACAAATAACGAAATAATAAAAAGACAAATAGACGTTCCACGAACGTGCGCATTCGTTGATATAAAATTAGAGACTCGCAACTTTTTGATTAATGATTTTGCGACCCTTTCAGAAACAAATAAAAATAAAATTCAACACGATTGCGCCTAAATATAGACCGTCGCTATACACGGATGCAAATATGGTACGAGTCATCTCGCTGCTATCTGGCGATAGAAATATCGAATTAAAATCTTAAACGAAATAACCTTACCGTCCATCGATAAGGCTCTGCGTCTCGATAACTTTTTCTTTAACGATGATTCGTAATTATCGACATTACGTTCTTTTCGTCGGACGGTAATGTCACATTTTATCTATCTACGATAAAGCAGAACACTGATTTATCAACCTCCGTTATGACGATACTTTTGGTCGATAAAACTCCGCCGATAACACCAATATCGACGATCGCACAAAACTTTGTCGACAATTGCCACCTACGTTTCCGAGGACGATGCACGAAGCAACTAACGATAACGTATGGCGTTTGGCTTATCAGCCATAGCTTGAAAAGGGAAGCAAGAGAAACTCTTATATCGTGAGTCGCTTGTAACGAGGACTATCGTTCGATCTTCCACCGACTAGATCGCTGTAGTAGTAGTAGTAGTAGTAGTAGTAGTAGTAGTAGGAGATAGGTATTGTAAATTTCGTTCACAAATTTTTTTATTAATTAACAAAAATTCCGTCTGATTCTCTTAATTATCGCATTAAGAACAAAAACAAAAAGAAAAGAAAGATTGACGATGTCGAGACAAGGATAAACCGAAGATTTCTCTATTCCTCGAAAGGAGAAGAGGAATTGATATGAGGTGGAAAGTTAAAAGACGACTAAAAATCAAAGTTCCGTGGAGTAGTCTCCGAGGGATGTAACTATGACTCATAGTCATGCTCGATTGGAAGTACTTCGACTGCAAAACTGTCCGTACATAATTCCTTGGATTAAAGGGACACGTCCCAGAGGATGGAAGGTAACGGAGTACCCCAGGAGGAAGAAATTCGAGAGGCTTACCCGTACGCTCTTAGGTCTCGTTCATGGTAGATATCCAGCCGGAAAGGGTTCTTCTCTCGGTGTAAAGCCGAGAATCCCCAATATAAATGTCAACTTCGCTCTGACATCTCCCTCCCTTTCTTTTACCGTTGCCTTCCTTCGTTCTCTCTCTCTCTCTCTCTCTCTCTCTCTCTCTCTCTCTCTCTGTCTGTCTGTCTGTCTGTCTTTCTCTTCAACCCTCTTTCCCTCTCTTCCTCGAGTATTCTTGTCATCGAGGTAGGGACCGAGGACTACTTTCGTTTCCTTCGACGACGTTGTTACTCTTTCGGTATCGGTTTACTCTCCTTCACCCCTCCGACTCGTTTACCCGTTTTATCCGAAAATTTTCAGTCCTCTCCATCTCTTTCAAGTGGCTACACCTATACAAGGGAGCTAGCTACGCGAAAAGGGGCCACTTCCCTATTGTGACATCCCCTTTTCGATCTCTTTCGTCTTTCTCTCTCTCTCTCTCTCTCTCTCTCTCTCTCTCTCTCTCTCTCTCTTTCAATCTGTCTCCTTCCCTTTCATTCTCGGCTTTTCTCCTGAAACAACAAACAAAGTAGACGAAGGCGGAAACGCAAGGCAGCCTGCCGGCTGCGTAATCGCGGACGATCTTTGAGCAGGAAGTGAGAAGGCAATTTGGGCGAACCGCACACCACCGACCGTGGGGAGGGAGGGGGTTGGGTCCGGTGGATAACGAACGACTCGCCAGGAGGTAATTAACGGTGTTTTCCATCCCCCGGAGTAATGCTCCTCGTTACGACGGTTCCCACTCGTAGACTATCTCTCGCGAACGGGGGTTGCAAGAGACTCTTCCTAAAGCGTAGGAGAACTTATATATACTCTCCCATTCTCTCTCTCTCTCTCTCTGTGTCTTGGACTAGTCCAAGAAGTAACTTTCCTACCTTAAGCCATCCTTCCGAGTACTTCATTTCTACGTGCTCCTAGGTATAACTGGAGGAGCAAGGAGAAACGATCGACGTAGACATTCCATACTGTCATCGAGATATCTCGTTAATAAATATCGATATGCCCTACGTTTTTATCCAAGTACGTCGCGAAATAGATAGAGGTTGAATTTGGAAAAAGAAAAAAAATTGGTTTTACCCTTTGAAAGATCCTACGACTCGAGAACGTTCTACTGAAACGGTAAATGACCCAATCCATGGAGTGGGGGTAAGGCGAGAATCAAGGTCTTTGGGGTCAGCCCAAAAGAAGGAAGATTTTTCACTAGGGTCTCGAGTTCCACTACGAGTATAGCCTAGACGATGAGCCAGTAGTACCACGTGAGGTCGAAATCCTTAGGTAATTCAGAGACACACGTACGAATAAGCTTGTAAACGTCATCCTTGTGCGCTTCCTCTCTGTGTGCGTGTGTGTCTGTTTTCATGAGCGAGCGAGCGAGCGCGCACGCGCGCGCATGTATATGTGCGTGCGTGCGTGTGTGTGTGTGTGTGTGTATTCATGCGGACACGCCTACCAAACGCCACGACTGCGGCGGAACGCGGCCAGAGAGTTGCCTCGCTCCGGTAAATAATGCAAGCCGGGGTAATGGCGCTATCTCTGCGCATCTTTTATTAAACGTTCGCTTCACCGCCCCCGAGCAGCCTACCCCCGTCTCCTCCTACCGCCACCCACCACCAGTCAGTCCACCCTACCCCTCTCCCCACACCGACGTTTTCTCCTTGCCGCCTCATTCACCATCCTCGCCCCACCCTCGCGGTATCTACCGAATCTACCACCCTCCCCAACCCCCTACTTACCTACCTACCTACCTACCTACCTACCTAACGCTATCGCGTTACCTGACTGCTCTCTTCGTAGACTCCGAATCTTCCAGTGTCCTGACCCCTCCTTCTTCTTGTTCATTCCTTTATCGTAACCGTCGGAAGAACGCAGGATTTTATTATTATTATTATTATTATTATTATTATTATTATTATTATTTCGATTTTTGCGTAATCTTCCATCGCGGAATATAAATGTATAAAAAGCCAAGATTTACTGTTGATTATCTTATCATCGAGAAAGATAGAGATAGAGAAAGTGGAACGGAGGAAGGGTATAAAAAGACGTGGAAAGGGTGCGAACTTAAGGACCCTTTCGATTCTCTCGCTGTGCTGATTTCAATTAGCATTATTATTAGAGTCGACGTCGAACTTGCCGATAAACGTCGTCGATTCTCTCCGTCATAGAGACGTATACGTTCACGTGCACGCACACGTACTACTACACCTCTATAAACGAGTAAAGAGCGATAGAGAAACGACACGACGACACACATGCACACGGGTACGATTAAACGCGCAGGTCTCACACACACACACACACACACACACAGACGAACGAGGAAACCCTCACCCTCACCCTCACACACCTACCTGTCCCCTCCCCTCTACATAGAAGCTCGACTGACGCTTTGCTAGGGGGTGTTTGAAAGCGGTGAAATCAATGCCTCTGTTTGCACTGTTGAGGTCGAACCGAATTCCGTTCCTGCCTGCTGCCACTGCCTACCGTCGTGTCTACGCGCTGTCCATGTCTCTCTCTCTCTCTCTCTCTCTCTCTCTCTCTCTCTCTCTCTCTCTCTGGCCGTTTAAATGTATGAGCGTGTGCATGCGATCGTGAGTGTCAGAGATCGTCTACTACTACCACCACCACCACTACTACCACGAACGGACGACACACCGTAGTCTCATTCCGACTCTAGTTCCGATCTAGCTAAAACGAAAATACCGACGCAAACGAAAAGGGACAACTACTTTATCGACATTATACGTAAGATTTACGAGATAAGATCTCTTCTTTTTTCCACCTCTCCGATCTCAAAAAGATTACATCTAATTCGAGAAGATATATATCTATATATATATATATATATAAATGTATATAAAAGAGAAATTTAAATACCTACGTTGCAGGTATCTTCGTTATCGATATCGTAATGAAAAAAAAAAAAAAAAAAAGGAAAAAAACCTACATGAGATATCGCGAGATATCCTGAGAAGAAGAAGAAGAAGAAGAAGAAGAAGAAGAAGAAGAAAAGAAAAAGGAAATGAAGCTTCTCGAAAAAGAGTTTAACGGATAAGGATACGTGGAAAAGGACGAGGAAGGGAAGCGGAGAATGGGACGGAATAGGTATAATAAGGTAGAAGAGAGAAAGAACGATAGTTGGATAGAGAGAGAGAGAGAGAGAGAGAGAGAGAGAGGCAGAAGAGGATAGAGCGGCACGGACGCAAAAGATAACGGGCCGCGGTCGATCGATCGATTCGCGGAGGCTTTTGTTCGTCTCCGAAGCCCCGGGGTCTTCTGCTATCCGATTTAACTACGAGACAGGAGCACTCACTCGGTGCCGTAGTAGTATCGTAGGAGAGGGTGGGGAGGGGGAGAAGGTTGAGGCAATCGTCCCGGTAAGAAGCACGATGGCTTTATCTCGCGTCGGCTTAAGCCAAAGTGCATCGGGTATATCCTATAGCGAGTGAGAACGGAGGGCTGTTGGCTGTCTCCTTGGTATATGGGGGTAGGGGGAAGGGTAGGGGGTGCTTTCAAGGACGAACTACGAAGGAGATCGAAAGGACGAAAGGAAGGAACTTCCCAAGGAAGTGGGAAAGAGACGACTAGCTTACGCGAGTACGATTAATATACCTGGTACAACGATCGGTGAGCTTCGATGGGCGAAGGGTCAGGGGTCAGAGGGCACGAGCGCGACGGCTATTGAGCTATTACACGGTTAAATGGGCCGACCCGATTCCCTCGACGTGTACGTATCCTCGACCTCGAATCACCCGCGGCTAAAATACATGAGTGAGAGAGAGAGAGAGAGAACTGAAAAGCCTCAGGAGATCGGTGAACAGCCTGTTTGCGTGTTACTGAAGAAAAAGGTCAATGAACTTTGCCAAGAGGTATACTTTTAATTGCTGAATTATTAGCGAAAAAGTTAACGTCGCTTTTCCTTCCTTTTTTCTTCTTCTTCTTCTTCTTCTTTTATTGTTCAACGGGGGGCGGGGCGGGGCAGGGCGAGGGGAGGAGGGACTATCTTATCTCTCAGGTAATTTTCTTCTCAAATGAGATGATTCCTTTTTTGTGGTTTGATAAGGGGCTCGGAGTTTGCTCGTTGGATTAACGAACGTTCAAATGTGTTCGATCGACGGACGGATAAGTTAAATCCTTCTAATGAATTTGTTATGTAGCACTTTGTGGGGAAAAAGCGACGAGTAAAAATTAATCGGTTAGACTTTTCTTTGACCGGAGAGGTACGCGATACTATACGCGATTAAAGTCATTAATTTTGTCAATATTCTCCCTATCGTTCTTGCGATAATAGTCAAAGATACGCTGTGTTAATTTAATAATAATAATAATAATAATAATAATAATAATAATAATAATAATAAAAAGAAAAAAAAGAGAGAAAAAAGGAAAAAGGAGAAGAGGGGAAGAGAGAGAGAGAGAGAGAGAGAGAGAGAGAGTGAAAGTGAGAGTGAGTGTGTGTGTGTGTGTGAGAGAGAAAGAGAGAGTACGGCTTTAATTGCACGAGCGTTAACGAGATCGCGATTATCTTTTCAAGCGTTTCTGATTTAATTGAAAATATCGGTAGGATCAAAATCTGGTGTTGCCTTTGCCGCCATTAATACGCGAAACGCAGCGCAATTTTCTCCATTAATCGACGCGACGGCAAGCAATCGAGCGGGCTTTTAAACGGTCGACGTATTAATGGCAATTTGGGAAAATTGTTTCGCTCGTGTAAGTACCTATCCTCGATATTCTTTCTTTCTTCCCTTCTTTTTTTCTCTCTTTTCTTTTCTCTCTCTCTCTCTCCCTCTCTCTATTCTTTCTCCTTTTTTTTTCTTTTTTTTTTTTTTTTTATTATTACCTTCTTTCCGTCCTTTACGTAACTTAAAGGTCGTTCCGACGTATTTCCAGGGTTACGTTCAAATGTCGTTTGCTTCCATTCGAGCTATCTCGAATTATATCGAGAAGATAATGGAGGATAAAGAAGAAGAAGAAGAAGAAGAAGAAGAAGAAGAAGAAACGGATCGTGGTTGGCAAACGCGAGCTTACGCCACTGGCAGAGCCTCGGAACGTAGGGAGTGCGAGTGTCGCGAGCGGGGCTTGGTTATTTCACGGTCCACTCGCTCCACTCGCACCCCTTACGGACGGTGACGGGCCCCCTTTCGAAATCCACCCCTAAGAATTAATTCGAGAGAATCGTCCGGCGAGCGACACCCACCTCCAATTTCTTCTTCTTCTTCTTCTTCTTCTTCATCTCCTCCGCCACGAACGCCATCACCTCCACTACTACCACCACCTCCGCCATCTCTCCACCTCCACCTTTCCCCCCCACCCCCCTTTCACTCCTCTCCTCCACGGATCAGCCGGAGATTCGCCTCCCCCTACGAAATCTTCCACCGCTTCTTCTGCTTCTTTCACGCCAACGCTTCCGACCACCCCTCCTGTTTTCCGAGATAAAGAAATAAAGAAATAAAGAAAGAAAGAAAGAAAGAAAGAAAGAAGCAGGCCGATGCCCGCGGGTCTATTGTCTGGGATAAAATTCTTAATATATACTTACCTAAGTGTATCTTCTTTTTAACGTAAGTAAGACAAAGATAACTTATAGGGGAAGATTATGGAGTAGTGTTGCACGCGTCGAAAGTACGAAGAGGAGTACTCGGAGGAAGAAGAAGAAGAAGAAGAAGAAAAAGAAAAAGGAGACACCTTCTAAATTTAGGATCAAAGAGGAGCACGAGCAATTTTCCGTCGATCGAACTTGGCCAGCTCGGAGAGAGTCGAACAAGCATGCCTTGTCCTCTTCGAGCCACGCGCGAGAACGCGTGTGCCGCTTCAAAGAGGAATCTTACGTGAAGTTCCTTCTTCTCCTTTCTCCTCCTCCTCCTCCTCCTCCTCCTCCTCCTCCTTCTTCTTCTTCATCTTTGTCTCCATCTTCCTCGCCATCCGGCCGTTTAATGGCCGAGCACGTTTAACGCAACTTTTTCTTCTTCCTGTCGTTCCTTGAAACCGGGGGGAGTGCCATCTCGAATCCTCCTTTCTCTGTCTTTATCCACACTAAAGCCTAACTTTACCTAATCAAAGGAAATAAGACCGATGAATCCCTCCGTGCAAAAGAAAAAAACAAAAAAAAAAAAAAAAAAAAAAAAACTTTGTCGAACGAACGAAACGATCAAGAATACGATAAAACAGCGGCGACATCAACGATCCTATCAAATTCAATCTCTCCGATACTCCAACTCTTATACTTACCTTAGAGAATATAGATTG
>OU964964.1:10507609-10552609 GCA_918808275.2 Dolichovespula sylvestris
GGAATACTTATCTAGGTCTCGGTTTTCCTCATTAAACACAATGTGCCGGTGTTTAACGACGTTCAAGCGCGAGTAAATATTCCCCGTAGATACGCGATTTTATCGTTCGTCGAGCGCACAAATGTTCGGCCAACGATAGATACAGGATTCGATTTCGTTGAATTTGTTCGGGTCCATATCCCTATCGAGCTTGCGTTCGTTTCTATCGTATTATTCGACTCCCTCTCTCTCTCTCTCTCTCCTCTCTGTGTGTGTGTACGATTATTCGTGAAAGAAATTCTTTCGTTTCCGAGTAAATAATATCGTGTTACCCGAAACATATATATCTCTTCGTTGATAACTTTTGTGGATATTATTTTAATAGTCAGTTTGAGACAGAACTCATTCGGTATACGTTTAAGAAATAGGCTGTGATTAAAAACTTGCTCGGAAATGTAGCGGAAAGCGAATGGATTTCGAAGTACGAGTCGAGAGTCGCTACGACGTTGACGCGAGAAGGAGATGTTGCTACGAGAGAGGGGTTAGCGAGTAAGAAGAGAGCACGATATCCGTGGTAGTAAGGGGTAGGATGGAGAGAGTGTATGTGCGTGCGTGTGTGTGTCAGAGAAAGAGAGAGAGAGAGAGAAGTCATTGTGATGCAGAAGAGCCAATTTTCTGGGCGGCTTGGCGCGATGCGACGCGATACGGTGTGATGCCGGCCGATTATCATAACAACCGACGATATTATTCCGTCGGCGGATTCGGGGCCGGAAAACTCTCGACACGCTCTCTCTACCACCGTTCGAAACGGATTTTACCGATCTCTGCCTGGCTCTGATGCACTTTTAATAGGAAGCTCTGACCACCCTATAAGATGGATTGCTCGAGGATCCTGTAATTCCGATTTCATCGTACGATCGATCCGTACTCATCCTCTGTCCTACGTATACCGTCCTATATTTCTTTTTTGTCCTCTCTGTTTCATCGTACCCCCTTCCCCCTTCCGCCTCCTAAGATCGTCCTTTAACCTTTTCCTCCGATTCGTCATAAAATATGTTTTTCTCCAAAAAATCTCTCTCGAACGAAAACGTCGTCATATCGAACGTTGGACAACTTCCAATTCTCCTCGTTAAACTCGATTTAAACTCTGTTAAACGCTCGATCATTTATCCTTTCTCTCTCTCTCTCTCTCTCTCTCTCTCTCTCTCTCTCTCTCTCTCTCTTTCAACTTCTCCCGCTTTGCCTTTCTTTTCAGATTTAATTAGCACTCTTTAATATTCATAATGTAACTTCTACCTAAAGTACTTTCTTCCTCCTTCGGATTCACCTTGACGATCTCTATCCATCCTTAAAATCTCCCATTAATCAGGCATTCAACGTTAGAGGCAATTTTTCTTCGCAGGTCACTTCTCTCTCTCTCTCTCTCTCTCTCTCTCTCTCTCTTTCTTTTGCTCTCGCGTGTGTACGACCAGAAACGATCTTATTTTTTTTTTTTTTTTGATGGGAAGGGGGACAGGAGATGGACAAGTTTAGGGCTGATCCGATCCGTTGTCCCATGCCGGGATAAAGGGACGATGATGGGGGAGTGAAGGGGCGGTTGGCGACTGGCGAGGACGGGGACGGGGAGGGAGGGAGAGGGAGAAGGGATCGCGGGGGCAGGAGAGGGTTCAAGGACTGGTTAACGCAGATTAGCGGAGCAATTTGTCACGCTCCGACAGCCCTCCGCCACTTCCGTCTCTATCTCTGTCTTTCTCTTCAAATCCTCACCCTCTCTTCTTCGTCTCCTTCCTCCTCCTCCTCTTCCGATACTTCTTCGTTGCCCTTATCGGCAAAGGAGGATACCTTTTCGGTGCTTATCTATCTGTCCTCCAGACTCCATTAAATTCGAAAGTCAACTGTGAAATTGCGTACCCTTCGGGACGACTTACTTCGGGCAATAAGCATCCCGAGGATTCCTTCGAATTTTTCCCGACACAAGTAATACTCCCTAAGCCAATATCGTTGTTGTGGTCGCTCGATTAACGTGATTACCGTTAAAAACGAACTTATCCGGGTCTCGACATTTGGAAATTGGATATTTGGAGAAACGGAAGGAATTTTCTGTAATCGCGAATCGTGTGTGTTGGACGACACCTGATCGAGATAAACAAGGAACGTACGAGAAAAGGAGGGAGAGAGAGAGAGAGAGAGAGAATAGACAGGAAATTTCGAGGAACGTTGGTTCGGGGGAACGCTTAACATACGTTTGCGTGCACAAATAGCCAACATAGATGGGACGAAAAATCGCGCTCTCTCTCTCTCTCTCTCTCTCTCTCTCTCTCTTTGTGGAGGAACTCGTCCTTCCAGTGTCTAAAGTTAGAACGAGGAAGAAGCGTGAGAGGGCGTACGAGAGAAGAGCTCTCCTCGTGTCGAACGACGAGGAGACGCGAGAAAAATACGATAAACGGCGCCGTCCCGGCAAAAACGGGACTCACCATTCCTTGGATTCGATGAAGATCGCGAGAGAAGGAGACGGCGTAAGCGTGTTATTTGAAATACGAAGGAGAAAATGAACAAGGGAGACACGACGACGGAGAGCAAAACAGGCAAGAGGAGGAGGAGGAGGAGGAGGAGGAGGAGGGGGGGGGTGGGGGAGAGGAGTGCAAAAGGAGAGACTTAATTTCCGTTTCTCGGGGAGCACTCGTTTGCCAAATAAATTCTGTGTAAACTATTTACGAGAACTGCGTCAGGTCGCAGTTGTAAATTCTTAGTATGTACATTCCTGCTCGTAAATTTTTGCCGTTCTACTTGCTACTACCATCCGAAAGATAATCGAGGAGGCAGACGTCGCGTATACCCTTGAAAAACAGTTTTAAAATCTAACCGAGCTGATCCGTACTTTCGATTCGTTTTTATGCTCGTCGTTAATCAACGTACGATAGACCCGAAGGAAACGTAAGGAGTATTATTATTCACCTTCGTTTACGCTGCCAGAACGACGATGACGCCGGTGTTGCAGCCGATTGTGGATAACGCGTCCGCCGGTGAATTTGTTAGGATCGAGTATGTTTTCGACCGAGAATGCTAAGCACCTCTTGGCGGTGGGCGGTACGGTGCTGGTCGCCGTGGTGCTCGTTATATTTCCGGTCGCGGTTCGCGAGCTCGCGTTTCCGCCGGAACAGATGGTCATTACCGCGGAACCAGTGGCGACGTGACCGGAGATGTAGACCGACGGCGCGTTGTGCGGTGCCATTTGTACTCCACCGTGGTGTCCGCCACCTGGGCCGGTTCCTTGAACGCAAGAAAAACCGTGCGCCATGCGGGTACCGAAGGGATTCAGAAAGAGTTCCTGATCGGTACCCCTAGACGAGGGTGCCGTTAAGTCGACCGGACTGCTCGGATTGCTTTCCGGACTTTCCTCTCTGCAAACGTCAACTTCCACGTCCTCCTCGTCTCTGTTTTCCCTGCTGTCATCCTCGTCCTCCTCCTCTTGTTCCTCCTCCTCCTCCTCTTCCTCCCCGATATTCCTCCTGTTTCTCCTCTCTATCGTTTTCCTAACGTCCTCCATGTCCTCGTCGTCGTCCTCTTCGTCGGCTTCCCGTTCCTTCCGTTCGTCCTCCTCCTCCTCCTCCTCTTCCTCCTCCTCCTCCTCCTCCTCCTCCTCCTCCTCCTCCTCCTCCTCCACCATGTCCACGTCAACGTCGTTCTTCCTATCCCTATTCCTCGAGCCCTCGTCCAATTCCTCGGTCGTCCTCGCGACTGCTCTCAAGATCGGCGAGATCGTCGCATTCACGCTCGGACTCGAAAGCGAGCTCGGTGGCTGTTGTTGATGTGGCGTTGGCGAGGACGAAGTTACTTGCTGTTGACCGAGCGTGCTAGTTTGTTGCCCCTGGCCCCTTACGTTTTCGTAACGTAGGAAAGGATCGGCCGTGCGTACGTGCAGCAACACGTGCCTCCTTTCCTGCGAAGGCATCGAAAGTGGTACGCGCGTGTCCGCCTCCTCCCTAGGCAGGACGACCGGTCCCAGAGGCGACACGATTCTACCCTCCTGCATCCTCCACATCACCCTTTGCCGATATACCAACGATTATCAACCGATCTCCGTCATTCTCTCGAGGACGACGACTCTCTTGGACGTTGCTACACTCGACGACACTATCGACGCGAATCCATCACAAAAACTGCAAATAAAACTAAACACACCGGGATAACGCGTATCTACGCGTGTGCGGCGCGTCTATGTGCGTGCGTGTACGCGCGTACGTGCGTGCGTGCGTGTGCATATACATATACATATATAAACATATATGTATATATACGTACATACACACACACACACACACACACACATATATATTTATGTATATATGTAGACGCGTAAGAATGTGGGTGACTGCAAAGGAGAACGAGCAGAACGAGCAGAGTGGAGTCTTTTCGTGCTACTCGGCGTGGCCGATCAGCAACGTCTTTCCTTCGGCGAGGAGGCGATGCGCGGACCGTGGAAGCTGCGCCGAGAACTCCCACGTAGAACCATGGTGGCAGAATAGGTGGTATATATCGGCGTATTATTAGTACTCCCGAGGAAAGCGTCGTCGTCGTAGGAACGACGCGACGTGAAGCGAGAACCGAGAAAGCGGGGTGGTTGTTCCGCCTCGAGTGGGCGGAGCGTAGGCCGGCTCGCGCACCCGGAAAGCTCTTTCCTCGGCCAATGGGCGTGCCGGTAGATCCGTTCGCGGGGGTTGCGCGGACGCACGTGCTCCTCGCACACACGCACACATCGAGACGTCGCGTGCCGTAGAGACCAGAGCGCACCCCTCTGGCCTCTTCGAGCTTTCACGCTCGATCCTGAATGAACGAGTGCGAGAGAGAGAGACAGAGTTAGATAGTAGAGGTAGACGCGTGCAAACGTTTCACGGTCCTCGCCAGTGTGAGCGAGCTTTCGCCAGATACTCGGATATGTACACAAGACTATACCACCCCCCACCCAACGTTACCTCTCGAGCCACCACACCCCCATCAACCCCCTCGTCACGATCCGACTGGCTAAAGTGGTTTGTCTTTGATTTAACCACCGCCACCGCTATCGCCGCCACTACCACCACCATCACCTTCGCCACCACCACCACCACCACCACCACCACCACCACCACCACCACCACCACTGCCGCCGCCGCGCTCGCTCCTCCGTCGATAGAGGAATCCTACTATCTCTCTCTTTCTCTCTCTCTCTCTCTCTCTCTCTCTCTCTCTCTCTTAGCAAGCCTCACAACACACGCACTTTCGGTTACGTCGAGAATGCGGAGGAATCGTAGCCTGGCTAGCTGGCTAGCTGGCTAGCTGGCTGGCTGCTCGACCGTTGTGTCCGTGATTGCGAGTTACACTAGGCTCTAGCAATGATCTTGTTGACTGTGTTGGTATCGTTGCTATTGGATCCTATCGGTCTAGTGTCGTCGCGTTGGTGACCGTGCTGGAGGCGGCACCCATCATTTTCCTTCTCTCTCACTCTCTCTCTCTCTCTTTATCACTCTATTGAGCGTAGGTATAGTAATCACGCAGGGTATAATCGTAGTATCCCGCTTTCGTCCCTCCCCTCTCTATCTCTCTCCCTCTCTTCCACTTTTGCTACTGGATTCTAGCTAAGTGTGTGTGAGATAGATAGAGAGAGGAAGGGAGAGAGAGTAGACTAGGTAGAGACAACTAAACCAAAATCAACACACCGATGGATGGACGAACGAAAGCGAGTCGCCACTGGCAGAGCCAGTGTTGCTGTCGCTGCTACCGCCGTCGCTCTTAACTCCGGCGCACAGATATTGTTTACCCGACCATTTAGGTAATTGCTGGCCTACCGCCCTGCCAGCCAATCGAACGTAACCGGTAGATGAGCCTGCCACACTGAACTTGCACGTTCTCCTCCTCCTCCTCCCTCCTTCACCCACCCTCCCTCTCCCTCCCTCTCTCTCTCTCTCTCTAATTGAATATACTCGCCATCTCTCTCTTGTACGTCCTCGTCCAGTCGATGTAAATCTCTCGATTCGCTCTTGACACATATATATATATATATATATATATATATATATATATATATGTATGTATTCAACTATGTACACGTCATCGAATTAACTCCGAGCAATCGTACGATGATACCTATATCGACGCCAATCGATCCTTTTCGCGAAGCACGCCCAACGATCCTTTGTCTTTCATCTATTTCTCTCTCTCTCTCTCTTTCATTATTACTCTTCTTTTTGTTTCGTTCGTATCGTTGACAAAATAACGTAACTCGTTAAAATCACCAAATCGAGATTTTCCTTTTGAATCCGACGTGGAAACTCTCGTGAGCGTAGACCAAGCGCGTAGGGCTCATCGTTCGCTTCTTTTTCTCTCTTTTTCTTTTTTTCTTTTTTCTTTTCATTTTTTTCCTTTTTTTTCGTGTCGAATCTCCATGAGAGAACGCTCGTTAAATGTCAAACGCGAAAAGACGAGAAAAGGGAATAGATATATATATATATATATATATATATATATATATATATATATATATATATATAGAGAGAGAGAGAGAGAGAGAGAGAAAAGAGAAGTTGGAAGTAGAGATTGTGTAGGTGGGTAGGAAACAAGTCTGTGGCGCAGGTGAATTTTCGAACGTCGGGATTAGGCCACCTGGCAAAAGCGAGCCGGGGATAGAGACTAGAGGCGAGTGTGTTCCTAATAGTTCCGAAACGGTGCACCGCTTGTCGAAGGGGGGGGGCTGGTGGCGGTGGTCGTTCGCTTGCTAGGTGGCCGGCGGATAGGTGAATGGATAGCTACTGGATAGATAGGTAGGTAGGTAGGTAGGTAGGTAGAGACGAGATCGGAGAGGAAAAGAGAGGAAGGTAGTAGAACGACGAGATCGAACAGACCAGCCGTGACCAATTTGCGCCCGTTCGTGCTCCCGATTCTGATCTCGATTCTGCTTCTACGTGCACACACACACACACACACACATATATATACAGGTACACGTTCAGTTCGCACACATCGACATCTTACAGGTACACGCGTACATTTAAACCCTCGCGTGTACATTTACAAAAGGACACAGACATCGCCAAGGGAAGATCGAGCTTCGAGACCGTGCAGCCAACCTCACCCTACCTCTCTCTCTTTTTTCCTTTCTCAATCCTCTCACCCCACGACGACAGCCCTCCTACGGAAAAGATATTCGTCACAGAAAGTCGCGTTGTGTCGCTCGGTGAGCTGGCCACCCCAAAAGTTTCACGCCTATCTGGACCGGCGGCAGCGCCTATTCGCGCCACGATAATTGGCCAATTAAAACCGGGCGACCGTTCGAGTTACCTGCCATCCGATAATTATACGATATCCGCGTGGTGGTTCGACCACGTATCCACGCGACCGTAGCTGGGGTGGGATGCTTGGAGAGGAGGACTGGAGGGAGATTCAGTCAGAGAGATAGATAGATAGATAGATAGAGAGAGAGAGAGAGAGAGAGAGAGAGAAGGATGCCTTTGGAGGGACGAGAGAGGACCAGTGGGATCGACCATTCCGATTACGTGGCTTCGAATTCTACGACTACGGCTATCCATCCCACTCTCTTCGCTTTACTACCTCACGTCTCTCTTTACTTCCTCCGTCTGCTTCTTCTTCTTCTTCTTCTTCTTCTTACGCTTCTTCTTCTTCTTCTTCGTTCACCTCTCCGTGCCTGTCTATCCTCCTCAACGTAAATCAATGCGACCAGCGCTGCGCCCTCTCCTTAACCCTCTGACGCATGACCGGAATATTCTTTCACGCTCATCCGAACCCCTTCTCTTATTATCCTTACACCGTTTATTCTTACTTTTCTTCTTAAACTTATTTCGATCTTCGATAATACTTAATATCCGAGAAGAAGACTTCTCTCTTTTTTTATTTCTTTTTTTTTCTCTCTTTTCTTTTTTTTTTTTTTTTCTTTTTATCTACCTGCAACGGTCGTATTATCGATGATAATTTGACGGGGCTTCGATCGAAGGTAACTTCATTAACTAACGACGGTAAGTAAGTAAATTAGCGTCCGCGTGGATATTCGTTATTTCCCTTTTTGTTGTTGTTGTTATCTTTTTCTTTCTTTCCTTCTTTCCTTTTATACCGCAACGGTCGAATCGATCGATCGTTTTACCCTAATTAGAGCTCGCAATGTTTCTAACAAAGTGAAAGAAATCGCGTGTGACAAGGGTGGAAAATGAATTCTTCGCGTACTCGCACACACACACACACACACACAGAAAGAGAGAGAGAGAGAGAGAGAGAGAGAGAGAGAGAGAGAGAAACATTTTATTCGTAGTTCGCGGTTTTGCTGAATTTCCTTTTCGATCGTTCTAGCGATGACGAGAGAGGCTGGTAGGTCGCAGAGGGGTTTGGTCGAAAAGTAAATGGCTCGCAGACGTGGTGGTGTGCGGTAACGGCGCTTAATTAATCGTAAATCACGCGGCGGCCAACGTAAAGCGAGTTTACGCTGCGACGAAAAGGATGCGTGCGCATAATGAGTGGCATACATTATTAGCGAGCCGCTTGATCGTTTTAAACGTCGTACTCCATTCGCGATGGCAATTCTCGCAATCGCGAGAATTCGAGTCGCTCGTCGTCGTCGTCGTCGTCGTCGCGACGATTTTCTTTCGGGCGTTCAACGTTTTCAACCATCCTCGCGTCCTCGTCGAAATTATTATCGTCTTTAGTGCTCCGCTTGTTTTCATTTTATTTCTTTCTCTCTCTCTCTCTCTTTTTTTTTCTTTTTCTCTTCTTTTTCTTTCGTAACGAGACTTTCGCCTTCTCTCCATTTTTTTCTTCGAGATGTCGGATAATATCGAAAGGATTAACACGTTACATGATTATCCAACAATAATATTCATTTCCCATTAATTAACTCTTTGAAACATTCAATTTTCTTTCTCTCTTTATCTCTCTGTCTCTGTCATTTCCCGTAGAAGTCGGGCAAAACCAAGCAGCCCTTTTCGCAACAAACCGGATCTCGGTAAAATATCGCTAATGAGTCGAGTTAGTATTCCGTGTCGCACGCTAAGTAGGTGAAAAGCTCGGAGAGATAGGAGAGGAATTATAAGGGAGCTCATAATCGGTTACAAAGCGAAACGAGAGAGAGAGAGAGAGAGAGAGAGAGAGAGAGAGAGAGAGGTTGCTTTTTGTTGTAAAGTACGATTCTTCCTGTATTTCTATCGTTCCAGTCTCGAAGAGAACGAACATTTCTATGCGCTAACACGGAGGACAGAAAGAGAGAGAGAGAGAGAGAGAGAGAGAGAGAGAGAGAGAGAGAGAGAGAGAAAATACACAGACAAACGCACGCACGCACGCACGGACGCAGAGTTACAGAGGAATACGCGAACACATTGACGAACGTGCTCGTTTGTTCGCGCGAATGCTCTACTAATTCCCATTTATATCCCGGCAGTTTTCCTTCCCCCACCTCCCCTTATACCCCCTTACCCCGCCACAGCCGTACGCTCTCAACGGCCGATATAATGACGTGCCGTGTGTAATCGCATAAATGTTAATCGTTAGCGATTACACGTTAATATCGTTCCTATCGCACGCAATTACCGTCTCTTACGGGCTATTGAACGGCGATTACCAATAATAATTAAACTATATTATCGAATAATCGATATTACGAAACACCTATACCTATATATACATACATTTATATATATATATATATACACATATATATATTTTTATTCCGAAAATTTCGGAGTGCATGTTCGGACGCACTCACTTGTCGAATAGAAATTGAATATATTATTTCAAATATATATATATATATATATATATATATATATATATATATATATATATATATGTATGTATGTATGTATTCGCGAAATTGAACAAAAATTGACTCGATCGAATGGGAATATGAAAGAGGATATTTTGTATCCAAAGTAGGTGATTACACGGATATAATTCACGCGTGCTACCGTGACTATTATATCGTATACGTGTATATACAATATGTGCAATAAGAGACATTTTATATATATATATATATATATATATACAGATATATATATCGCATTAGATGCGGAATAAAGTGGAGAGAAGGAAGGGGTCTCTTCGCGTCGGGGGTGTTGGATGGGGTAGAACGAGGGGTGGCACGGGTATCGCTTACGCGTTATTATTGCAGCGATACGACATGGCTATGGTGTCAGCCGTGACCTCCCATGGGGCCCTTCCACGATATCATATACAATACCGGTACCAACTGTCACACCGTAGTCGTGAAACGAAGAAGTGAGACAGAGAGAAAGAGAGAGAGAGAGAGATAAAGAGAGAGACAGAGAATCGGCTGGGCCGTGCTTTATGGCGCGTCAAATTAAAAGATTCCCTTCTTCTTCATCCCTCTAACTGCGATCCGATCCACTTGAACGCCGAGAGTCTCACCTATGTCCTTCTCTCTTTCTCTTTCTATCTCGAGTGTGTGTGTGTGTGTGTGTGTGTGTGTGTGGTTATGCGTCATAGAAAGATGCCGAAGGAAACGCCGATTTGCGAACGACGAAGCACCAAACGGCGAGTTAATTTCGCGTGAAACGAGTCGTACTCCAGCCCAAAACGATTATTCATTTCACGACTTATTTAAACGATCTTGGGACTTTGATTTTATTCTACGTTTTAGCCGTATTAAAATATCCGTTGAATGTTGATCGATAAAGCCGAGAACGTCGAGCACGTTCGAATCATCGGGGAAAGTATAAAACGATATGAAAACAATTCTCGGAGCTATTCGCCGAGATCCGTCCGTCCGTCCGTCCGTCCGTGAATCGAAATTTTATTTCTTGATATGCGATCCTCGAGACAAATATTTCGTGAAATGCGGAAATACACGGTTAGGACTTGCTGCCTTCTCTGGACTCTCTATCGCTTACCGATCTTTTCTTCCTTTTGGTCGAACGGTTTCGAAAGAGAAAATGCGTGAGAAAAAGGGACAAGAAGAAGGAATAACGCTAGGCGGAATGGCGTAGTCGCTCGAGATGTTTCGGAGAAAGCTCGCGGGCTTCGATCGTAACTTATCCACATCCAGGAGCAGTGCGACCGGATCTTCTCCAAAGTGAGCGAACTCGTAGAGGACGAGAAAGAGGAGCGTGGGTGGCGGGGGTTGAAGGGGGCGGCGTTGGAGGAGGTGGTGGAAAAGATGGTGAAGGAGGGGAGAGGAGGGAAGCGCCAGCTCGCTCGTTTGAATTCTCTACGACTACTAGGGCGTATTAAGCGGCTGCTCGGTCGCAATTTTGTGTTAAACTTACGATCTCGCTCTCTATCGCGGCTCGTTAGTAAAAATAATCTCCCGCGATGGCAGACTCGAGTAGTCGAAGAGGACGAGGACGAGGAGGAGGAGGAGGAGGAGGAGGAGGAGGAGGCCAAAGTGCGATGCCATTCGTAAGATCTTCGTCGTCTACAGAAGACGACTCTATAATTCTCTCTCTCTCTCTCTCTCTCTCTCTCTCTCTCTCTCTCTCTTTCTCTTTCTCGTTCGGGCTCCCTCTCGCAACTCGCAGAGATTTTCTTAAGAAAGGAGGCGCGAATAAACTCGGACCAGCGTCCCGTCTCACTTCCACTCCTCCGATACTCCCTATCGCTGTCCTCCTCCTCCTCCTCCTCCTCCTCCTCCTCCTCCCTCTCCCATATCCATCTCGTCGTACAAGCTCTCTCGTTCGTTCGTTCGTTCGTTCGTCCGCTCGTTCGCTCTTTGGACGTTCGCCTTTTCAAAGTGTCAAGTGACAAACGGTCCCGCTAGCGAGTAGGCGTAGTCGTCGGGGTGGATATAATTTGTCAGGAAATCACCCAATTAGCCTCCCAGTTATGCGGCCCAACAGATTTAACCAATTAGTTTAGCTATGCGAGCCCTAATACATTTCCACGCTGCCGCCGGCAACTACCAGCCGCAGAGTCGCGTTCTCTCTCTCTCTCTCTCTCTCACCCTCTATCTCTCTCTCTCTCTCGCTCTCTATATATCTCCTGTATGCACGTATACACGCTCCCTTTCTCTCTCTCTCTCTCTCTCTCTCTCTTTCCGTTTGCTGCTCGATATTAGGCGGTTAGAGTATATACCTATATGCGGTTTGGATGCGGTATAAAGTCCTCGACGATGACGAAGACGAGGAAGAACGTTTCGTTTATGCGTTCTCCTCTTCGAGACTCGCGTGCTGTGCACGAGAGAAACACAGAGAGAGAGAGAGAGAGAGAGAGAGAGAGAGAGAGAGAGAGAGAGAGAGAGTGAGGGAGAGAGGGAGGGAGGAAGAGTCTATCTATAGACCGTGCTCCTGTGCACGTTTCGATACGACAAGGAAAATGCTCGAGTGAGATGATAGAAGGAGAGAGAGAGAGAGAGAGAGACGGAGGGATGGTAGGTGAGAGGAGAAAGAGAAGAGGAGGATGAGAACTGGACCGAGAGAGCAGAGAGACGAAGCAATTTGTCTCCCTAATGAGATGTCACCCCATCCGTGCGCTCGCGCGTACCCGCGGCCAGTATAAGGAGGCGGTCCGAGACACGTTGGAACCGATCGACCAGAAATTGGCTGCCCCTTCGCGACCGTTCTTCCTTCTCTCTCTCTCTCTCTCTCTCTCTCTCATTTTCTTTTTTTCCTCCCTTCTTCTCCTTCCTTCCTTTCTTCCAGTCTCTTCGATTTCACGTTTTCCTTTTCCATCCTCCTTTCCTTTCTTCTCTTCCCCCTTTTCTTATCTTTTCTTTACGTCGATACAAAGATCCTTAAGTTCAGCTTTCTATTGAGCCATTACGTGAGTCGAATCAATTACAACGACTCGACACTGTAATTAAATATTAGCGTCAATTTTTCATTCCCAAATGAAATGTGTAATTAAAAATGAAATTACCGATCGGAACGGTATCGTCGGAGTCATTGTAACGAGGAGAGATAATTAAAGTCCTCTTGCTAAATCGTCGCTTTCTCGTAAATACCGTCTTTCCGTGCTGCGGGTAGGTTATCGAGAAGCGCTTTAATCGTCGAAACACGCTCGAGTGCTCCCGATCGGGCAAGATTATACATGGAACCGTTCCTCCTCCGAAGAGTGACGGAGAGAGAGAGAGAGAGAGAGAGAGAGAGAGAGAGAGAGGGACAAGAAGGACGGTCAATGGGAGCGAGCCGAAATACAGGATCGCTTCGGTCGATCCTAATTGAATCGTCCTTTGGCCTCTAAGCGATCGCAATTCCGCCTACCATTGGCAGAGAGAGAGAGAGAGAGAGAGAGAGAGAGAGAGAGAGAGAGAGAGTTGATCGACCCTCTTTCGAATCCACCCCCTTTCGGCTTTCTATTACGTGCGGCACAGCCTTCTTCGTAGAGAATTTTACCAACAAGATTGTCTAGAGAAAAATGGTAATTATTTTTCAACGCATTTCCATCTAATAATTGAAATACGATCTCGCTCTTTGACGGGGCATCGCCAAAAAAATAAATCGACCGTTCCAAAGAAAAAAAAAAGAAAAAAAAAAGAAAAAGAAAATAAAACATTCCCATTTCGTGGTCCTCCATAGAGAAAAAAGTGACACGCGTGAATAAGCTCGAAACATATTTTCTTCCTACTAATTACGTTTTTAATGGAGGGTACAGTTTTCAGTTTATCTAGCGTCACGTGGTCAACCGAATACCAGCCTAATTTTAGTGCGTTGAAACAGGGAAAAGATATTCCTTGATTAAATTTTATTCCCTTCTGCAACGAAAAAAGAAAGAGAGAGGGACAGAGAGAGAGAGAGAGAGAGAGAGAGAGAGAGAGAGAGAGAGAAAATTTATTTACCTTTCCCCCATCAAATTTTATAATATTCGTTCATTAGCAAAATTGATGTGTAAGCGGATCGAACGTAACACCGGCGGAACGAACTGACACGCGGGGACGAGATGCATTTTTGGGAATCATCCGGGGTAAAATGAGAGGCACCGAGAAAAACGGATTTGAAAGTCACGCGACGGTGGTGTGATGCGTTCCGCTTTGCACGCTCGCGCACGCTTGTTTGCGATATCGGCTGCATAAAGCCGATAACTCCGCATTGTTCGTCAAATTTTAACCTTCCGCGAGATCATGAAAAAGCGGAATATCGGTTTTTCCCTCTTTTCCGAAATACAGTTTTCCCTATCGCTACTGCTTCAGCCATATAACCTCCTCCTCCTCCTTCTCCTCCTCCTCCTCGGCCCCCTCTTTCCGCTGGTATTTCAAAATTTCCTTCCACGTACATACGTTGAAAATGATGCAGCTTCCTACTCTCGCAAAAAATGAGGGAATTCAAAATGATATAATAACATCTACGTACATGTTCATACCTACGTGCATATACACGCGTTTGTGTGCGTGCGTACCATATGAAAAAAAAAAAAAGCGAAGAAAGAAGAGACTTGGAACGTTGAAACAAATTAAACCGATCGGAATAAAGTCCACTTTCCTTCGATCGAAGGAGAGAGAGAGAGAGGGAGAGAGAGAGAGAGAGAGAAAAGAAGTATCGAAAACGGCGATTTTCGGTCGCGTGGCCAAAAAACGAAAGGCGGGGCGGAGACGGGCCGGGTAGGGTGGGGGGGGGGGGCGAGGGACGAGGGGAATCTGGACGATCGTAGTCTCGTTCTCCCCTTTGTTTTCGAATCAGCCTCGTTTGCGGACGCGGGGTATTAAATTAATGTAGTCGACTCCGTAGCCGGCGATTAAACAAAGGGTGAAAATCGAGCACCCTCGTAACTACTACCCCCACTACTCTTCCATTCGTTTTCTCTCATCCCTCTTACCAGAAGCAACGAAAACGAGCGAAGAGCCGACACATAGAAAGAGTTACAAAAGAACGATTGAGAATAAGAAATATACATAGAAAGGATTCGTCGTCGTCGTCGTCGTCGTCGTCGTTGTTGTCGTTTGTACCTGTACATAACGCAGATTTACGCGCCGGCACCGTCCTATTACCTCGACGAGGCAACAACGAAGCGACAACGGCAACGGCAACGGCAACGGCAACGGCAGAACCGAGAGTATAATGTACTAACACGCACGCGTACTTGGCACAAGAGACTACGAGCAACGAGTGTCCAAGTGTTGGTGCGGAATCGTGTGGGGTGGCCGGCCGGCTTCGTCCGTTGAATGCGGTTTAATATTAATGGGAACCGATGATAAGCAGCGCAAACAAGCGTCGAGTCTCCCGGGAGAGATCTACCTTCTGTTACTCGCGTGCACCGTACGCACACGTATACGTATTCATCGCGTATACACGGACACGGAAACGGTTGTTACCGCGCGAGTTCTCTCTCTCTCTCTCTCTCTCTCTCTCTCTCTTTCTCTTTCTCTTTCTCTTTCTCTACCTATATACGTTCGCACGATGACGCAGTGTATATAGAGTCTATTCGACGGAGAAGGAGAATGGGGTGTACCTCAGAGGCATTGCGTTTGTGGCAGGGTAGGGCACGCGAAACCGTCTTTACACCGGGGAAGAAGGGCCCCTTAACGTCCTTCGTGCTGATCATTTAGGCGCGCGCGCGAATCTACCCCTAACTGCTACCACCTAGCGGGACGAATGCGCGTAAACGACGGGGTGGGGAGTCGATCGTTTGCCAGTACTTACTTTGAATGTTATCCGGTAAAGGGAGAGAGGGTAAACGGGGGTGGGCTTTTGGAGAAGCCACGAGTTTCCGAGTCTCTCTCTCTCTCTCTCTCTCTTGCGCGCGCGAGTATATACACACACGCACACACACACACACACACATACACGCAGAGGCTTGGAGATACGCACACTTTAACGATGGATGGATTTCTCTTCTAACATCGAACTACTCTCTCCGTGTACCCGACTCATTCCAATCCGAAGCTTCGACCGCCGAGCGAGTGTTTGCACGGCAAATTAGAAAACGATCGACGAGCGACTCGCCAAAGGGAATCGTCATGGGGTAGGGGTTGCGCGCTCCTGTTTCCGCTCATTGCTCTCGCCCGACGTTTCGGATACTTTTCCACGAAGGATCTCAATCTCGAAGGCACCCGAGACGTTCTTCGTTCATGCGCCACTTTCCTTCTTACTTTCGATCACATCAACGCCAGTCGGCTACTACGATTTTCTCGACAAATTCGAACGGAATAATTCCAATTGTCGGAAGAGAGAGAAAGAGAGAGAGAGAGAGAGAGAGATAATTCGAGTTTAAATTCGAAAAAGTCTGGCTTGAATATTTCACGGACGGCGAATTTTCGAGAGACGCGGCGAAGGTGGGTAAAAAATGAGAGAAACGAAAAGACCGAAAAAATGTGTATGGCGTTGAGGGTGAGAGAGAAAGATGAGAGAGGGAGAGAGAGAGAGAGAGAGAGAGAGAGAGAGAGAGAGAGAGAGGAGCGTTGGTACAGCGAGGCTCATATCGTATTAATAGGCAATCCGGGCAGCCGAGGGGTGTCATAAACTCAAACCCCTAATACTCGCCTAAACTACCTCGGTTAAATAATGGAATCCCTATTCCCACTCGTCGTCCTCCTCCTCTTTCCCCTTTGCCCCATTCTCTCTCTCTCTCTCTCTCTCTCTCTCTCTCTCTCTCTCTCTCTCTTTATCTCTCTTTCAACGATCCATCTCTCTCTCTCTCTCTCTCCTTCCTCTAGAGTTTCTCTCGTCGTCCAAAATTTCCTCGTTTCTCGATTATGTCGGTCTCCCACCACGAGAACGCGTCCGGGAGGACGTCCACCATCCGGGAGGAAAGCGTCTGCCTCGTCGAGAGGACCGAACGATGATCACGTAAATTAGTGCCGACGTACGGGCAATCACCATGCTCGAACGATCTTGTTCGCGCTAGTACGTTAGCTTCTAATACTAATCGAGGTCGTTTCAGGATCATCTTCGCCTTCGCGGATTATCCTAGTTGATTTTCTGAAACGTTCGCCGACGTTTAATATTTATTACGAACTCTTGACGTTAGTATCATCGGCTCTCCGATTCGTACAATATTTTCTCTCTAGAAATAATTCATCATATACACGAAAAAGAAAATCCCCTTCTCTCTCTCTCTCTCTCTCTCTCTCTTTCTCTCTTAAAATGTCGTCGTAATTACATCGACGCGCGTAATTTTATCCAGATAAAATTGAGATGCTTTCGAACCGGAGTGCATCCAGTCAATTTTTCGTATTTCGAATCCTCGAATACGTTTTACTCTCTTTCTTTACAAATGCCGTAAAACGTAGCGTAACACGTAGACTATATTATTTGCACAGGTTACAAATTGATTTGACTTGCGGGAAATATGACGAATTTCTTTTCCTATCGTTGGCTCGGCGATCAAATAAAAAAAAGAAAAAAAAAAGAAAGAAAAAGGAGAAGAGAAGGAAGGGAAAAAGAAGGAACGGAAGAAAAAGGAAGCAAGAAAAAATAAAAAAGAAAAGAGAAAAGAAATAAAAGGAAGAGAAAACATATTAGAGAAATATAAATAAATTTCAGCATTTAAACTGAAAGTCAAAAAATAAATGCATCGCGTCCCGTGCGTCGGTCGTTGCGTTAAATAAAACGAATGAAAATTTCCTCCTCGGACGTTGTCGTCCATTTATTTCTTCTTTTTTTCACTGTATTTTTATCTTCTTTTTCTTCTCTCTCTATCTCTCTCTCTCTCTCTCTCTCTCTGTCTCTCTCGCTCTTTGACACGTTGCTCGCAACTCTCGACGCCCGACTCTCTACTGCTTCCGTATGCATGCGACTCCTCCTCTGTAGCGAGACTAAAGACTCTTTGGTCGCGGTGCTTGTATTAAAAGTTCAAAAGCTTAATTAAGTTGTTTGCACGGGAATTCGGTTCGCTATAGTAGCCGTTGCTACAACTATACACCATCGACGCCCACCGCTTTGAGTATCCTGTTTCTTCTACCTGGAGTCGATTTTTAACGCGCGAATATTTGAAATTATCTCGTTATCCTTTCTTTTCCTTCTTCTTTCTTTACTTTTTTCGTTTTTGTTTTTACTCTCCCTCTTCTTTTTCTACTTCAAGAAAGAGGGAGAGAGAGAGAGAGAAAGGGAAAGAGAGTATACAACGATCCGATGACAAATTCCTTTTCGGTAAAAGGAAAAAAAAAGTTAAAGAGAAAAAATAGAAGAAGAAGAAGAAGAAGAAGAAGAAGAAGAAAAATCTAATTAAAAAAGACAAGTCAAACAAGTAAATATGCACGACGAGAGAGTAACAAACAATTCGTTCTTACTCTTTCGGAAACGTAGATGGTGATTTTCGAAGCACTCTGGGATTCCACTTCTTCCCTTTTATACACATTACCTATATACAACCGAGCGAGTAATCGTTAGGACGTAGCGGAGACCAGATAAGAGCATCGATTGTCCTTCTCTCTCTCTCTCTCTCTCTCTCTCTCTCTCTCTCTCTCTCTCTGGACCTTATTCCACTGACTCGAAAAAGCACAGAATCCAAGAGGATTTTCTCGGTATCGTCTTATCCACGTCGACTTCCGCGTGACTTGAGAAAGGCTGAGTGATTCTCGATGAACCGTAACCGGTCAAAATCGCTTGTCTCTATCTATTTCTATCTATCTACATACATACATATATATATATATATATATATATATATATATATCCACTTATCTAACCGTTCCTGTTTCAAGCGTAAAAAAATCCCAAGATGGAGGATCATTAATTTTTGTCAATTGTTTTATACGCGGCCAACCAGAACGATCGCGAAGCGTTTTGCAAATATCGTGGAATTATCATTTTTTGTACGTTTTCGTAATCCGCGCGCTGATCGAAATATATCGTTTCAGAAGAAATATCGAGTCGGTATACAAAAATCATCGTTCAAAAATAAATTTAGCGATTAATTACATACGCTTCATTCTCCCTAATTATTTTCGACGACCTCCCCGGCGTATCCCAACACAATTCTGACTCCTCCTCCACCTCCTCTATCCGTCCTACAAAACCTTGTCTCTCTCTCTCTCTCTCTCTCTCTCTCTCTCTCTCTCTCTCTCTCTCTATCTATAGGTATCTGTTTCTCTTTCTCTTACTCTTTTCCTTTCTGCCATACTTCGAGTCGAATCCCCAGCCTTCATCTACATGCCGTCGATCTAAATCGGCTTAGAACGGAGTACTGCTTTAATGCGAACCTTAATGGACGGAAATAACGAGCGTTACAAGGAGAGAAACGCGAAAGGAGTTATCGCGAAGTGGAGTAATAGTACTACTACTACTACTACTATCGCTAGTATTACTACCACTATTAGTAGTAGTTGTAGTAACTCCTAGACAAATCGATCTTTACCCTCCCTTTCTCTATCTATCTATCTCTCTCTCTCTTTCTCTGTCTATCTCTCTCTTTCCCTCTCTCTCTCTCTCTCTCTAACCCTCTTTTTCTTTCCTCTCGCATGTGAAAATATACTTTCAAAGTTAATCTGGCTTGATCGCTTGACATACGTTGATTTTTAAGTCAACGTTGTTGGCCAATTTTATATTGGCTTTTGGATATCGGACGATCGTCGGGAACATTGCGACAATTATAATTTCTAAATCGTTTGGAAAAATAAATATAGCCAGATGAGAAATCTTCGAGAACATATTTCTCTGTTAGTCGACGTGTCGTTCCGTTCGCGGGGGCCGGACAACGAGAACGTCTCAATCAAAATATCGTCAAGACGATTCAAATCACAAACGTCGTAACAGTCTGTCTCATTCTCTCTCTCTCTCTCTCTCTCTCTCTCTCTCTATCCATCTATCTCTCTCACGTTTGCTCCGATTTCCGAAGGAGCCCGGGTCGTAAGGCAGACGAAAGTAACGGCATGGAAAAGTAGTCGGAAATCGTAAAGTGCTCGACACCTCGATCCTCCTGGACAAATAAGACGCTGCGCGAGTGGGAGGAGTGGAAGGAAAAGAAAAAGAAGAAGAAGAAGAAGGAGTAGAAGGAGAGGGATAAAGAGAGACAGAAAAAAACGAAGAGGAGGGAGGAGATACAGTAAAACGGATGGATGGCACGGTGGTTCCGAGTTGACTTCCATTCAAGTTCTTCGCGTGAAGGAGGAGTAATAGCTAGAGAGAGAGAGAGAGAGAGAGAGAGATGGATAGAGATAGATAGATAGATAGATAGAGAGAGAGAGAGAGAGATAGAGGGGATGAGGGAGAGGGAAAGGGAGAGAGTGAACTCGGGGAGGCAGCTAAATAATAATTCTCACTTAACTAACTCGGTTAACTAGCTTCGTCGGAGCTAATAATAAAGGCGTCGTCGTCGTCGTCGTCGTCGTCGTCGTCGTCGAAGTAAGAGGAGTAGGAGGAGGAGGAGAAAGAGGAGAAGATGGAAGGGGATGATGCTTTTCGTGAGGGCACCCTGTCGTTGACGAGGAGGGGACGGACGGCCGCGGAACGAGTCGAGGTCTGAAGTCAATTTGTCGGGGAATGCGTTGGCAACACGTGCGGCAACTATTCGCTTCTTTTACCCAACGTCCATCCTTCTTCTCCTTCGTCTACCAACTCTCCCTCTCTTGCTCTCTTTCTATCTCCGTCTTGCCTAGGTTCTTCGAACAAAAAAAAAAAAAAAAAAAAAACAAAAAAAAAATAAAGAAAAAAACAAAAACGAGAAAGAGACAGAGAAGCTGGCCGAGTAAATGACTAAACGAAGAACCGAAGATAACTTCAAACTCTAGATTTTGCCTCGCCGATTTTAATACTCTTGAAATAAAAAGGAAAAAAAGAAAAAGAACAAAAAAATCTTAAATCTTAAAGAATAATAATCAAGACTTACGTCGTATATCGAGGATCTAATTAATTTCTATTCGAAGGCAAGTAGGCCCCTATGACGATTTTAGAGAATATAGACACGCGCCTGACCCTTCGGCCTCCCGCCGAAGAAGCATTCGGGTTGTCCTGGGACGGTCCACAGGCCGCCCACCGTCCTTGCCACTACGTAGGTATCCACTTATAAACACGACCCTACTTACTCTTTCCGTAGTCCTGGCCTCGTAGGATTCGCGTCAGAGCGGTAAAAGGGTAGATAGATACACGGCACGGTATTAGTAGGTATTAGGTGTTGGCCTGAGAACTGGTGCACGTGTTGGCGAGGAATCCCATCCCTCCTGCGAGTTCGGATAATTCTTTAAGTGCTTCCTTTCCCCTTACTCCACCACCTCCATCACCTCCTCCTCCACCATCGTCTCCTCCATCACCACCCTCAGCTTCGTCTCCACCTCCAGCTTGCTCCTTTTCTCTCTCCCTCTCTCTCTCTCTCTCTCTCTCTCTATCTCTCTGCTCCTCCTCCTCCTCCTCCTCCTCCTCCTCCTTCTTCTTCTTCTTCTTCCTCGAAGCATCACACTTACCCGCCGGCCGATCCTCGATCTCGACCTAAACCTCCTCCCTTTTCCTCTCGACCATCCCTCTCTCTCTCTCTCTCTCTCTCTCTCTCTCTCTCTCTCTCTCTCTCTCTCTCTCGTCCGTGATGCGCTCGCGGTGCCACTTTGAGATCTATATACGACCACTCCTTTTTCTTTCTTTCTTTCTTTCTTTCTTTTCTTCCTTCCTTCCCTCTGTCTTTCTTTCTTTCTTTCTTTATTTTTCTCTATCTCCCTTTCTCTCGCCCTTTGTCGCCTTGGAACCGCAACGCGACGTTTCGATCGCAGCATTTTTCTATTTTTTTTTTTTTTTTTTTCTTCCAACCGACTCCCTCCGATCGACGACCTCCTCGCTATCTCTGAAATTGAAATAATGTACGTGATCGTTATTAATGGCTCGAATGATTTTGATGACGGAAGAAACGATGTTACATTCCCGAAGGAGTAACGGTTGTCGATCGTTCGACGGATTAACTTTTTAAAATGACGAAACGGTCAAATCGACGATCGACGAGCAATCGTTCGACTAGAAACGTCCTTCCCGTGAGGAAATTTTCCCGCCAGACGAAAGGAGGAGGACTTCGAGGAGGACTTCGAGGAGGACTCAGAGGAGTTTGTCGGCAAGGACATCCAAGAGAATCATTAAAAGGGGTTAACACGGCGAGGCTTCGTGCGGAAAAGTCAACGAACCGTTCGAAGGTTTTCGAACATCTGGATGAAATTAAGCCGAACGGTTCTTCCGCAGACTCGCTGTCTCCGCGCCCGTTTTCTCTCTCTCTCTCTCTCTCTCTCTCTCTTCCTTCTCCTTGAAAATGACGTTCTCTTCTTTGTATATTCGCGGTGATGCCCTTCCACGCGAGTAGTTAAGATACTAATTAGTAATTAAGTAGAGTGAAACTAGTTAAGGAACTTGTCCGTGTTATTACCGCGTGCTATTCTTGTCGAGGATTATACGAATTCTTCGAGGAAAACTCTCGAACGTGGAAAATCAGATTATTGTTATATCTCTCGTAGAAATAATATTCGATACGTACGAAGGATTTTATTGCGATTTCAAAACGATTCGTAGGAAACGTAACGATTGGTACGAATGATTGATCCGTGAAAAATGAATTTCGCGTAGATCGCGTAGATCAACGGATCTGGCTAACCGATGACGAAACTTTTATAATACGATTAAAACGGACTAAGCGTTATATAACTTGCGAACTCAATTACGCATAAATACAATTCGATCCTTTGGAATTCATATATTACGTTACGTTTATCGCAAACGGAGACGAAGGAACGACGAAGGATAGGAAATTTTATTTATGGGTATACATGAAAATAATATCGTTCGCAAAATGTTCTCGTTTGATATACGCCGCGCCTATTTACCTACGTATGCAACGAACTAAAGTAACGGAGAAACACGTTAAAGACATTCGAACGTAAAGGCAAACCCCATGACGAACTGCGGATCCTTGTTGACATTCGACGTGTACCGTAAAACAAACATCCCAATCAATTTCTATTTATCGAACGACGTCTCGATCGTTGGACACATAAATCGATTCGAAAGAAATATTACGAATTATTAATTACGCGAGATCGTTTTCTTTTTTCTTTTTTTTTTTTTTCTTTCTTCTGTAAGTTTACGCTAACCGTTAGATCGAGGATTTCGTTAATGAACAAATTCTTATTTATTTTCGATTACTGCGACTTACCGAACACATCGACGGATTTCTATCTCCTGTACGTACATAGAGGTACGTAGATACTGGGTTTATAACGAATACAAAAAAAAAAAAAGAAAAAAAGAAAAAAAAGGAAAAATCAAAACACAAAAAAAGATGCGATGATGAACGATAGTGCAAAAACTTGTCGACAATGTAACGCTCTTTGCTTTTGCAAGCGTATTTTAATTCGTAGTAGAGGAGAATTGACTAAAAAAAGAAAAAAAGAAAAAAACAAACAAACAAACAAACAAACAAACAAAAAGAAGAAAAAAGCGAAATAGGAATTCTCGAAACAATCGGTATCGAAGCTCAACGTTTCTAAGGGTTGAAACGAATAACTACGACGATGTCGAACCGCAATAAACAAGGACGAGAGAGAGAGAGAGAGAGAGAGAGAGAGAGAGAGAGAGTATAGAAAGAGTAGGAGGAGTAAGTGGGGGGTGGAAAGTACACGTAGGAGGTGAAAAGCGTTCGAAGCAAACGTCGAAAAATCCGCTCGAAAATTTTCGACGGGTTATGTTATACCGTCGACGCGAATAAAAATGCTGGTCTTGCGAACGATAACAATCGTTTCTCGTGCGCCCGTATCTCGGCAACAACGGGATATAGCGTCGTTTCGATATTACGTTAAAATAGGATCAACGAAAAAGTTATGGTACGTTTTTGTGCGTCTATACCGACATACCAAACATGGATGTGTGCGATGCGAAAAAAGGGGGGCAAACGCGTTACGAAATGTATATGTAATTATTTTTCTCGAGCGTTCGCTCATATCGACGATGAGGATGAGAGATGGGTGGAGAGAGGGATGGAGGGTGGGAGGGAGGGAGAAGTGGCAAGAAAAAAGAGAAGGAGGAGAAGGAGGAGGAGGAGGAGGAGGAGGTGGATGAGGAAGAGGAGAACGAGAGGAAATGGAAAAAGAGAGAGGTCTCGCGATTGCGTTTCTCGAGTAAATGGCAGAGTCGAACGATAGATAGAAAAAGAAATAAAGAAAGAACGGTAGGAAAAGAAAAAAAGAAAGAAGGAGGGAAAGAGAGAGAGAGAGAGAGAGAGAGGGACAGAGTATAAAAGGAGATGGCAGGGCGAGAAGAAAAGAAAAGGAGAACGAGAGAGAGAGAGAGCGTCGTTACTAGCTGGTAGCTGGGCGTGGAAACTAAAGCCATGTTATGTCGTGGGTATACATTTTCCACGGGATCGTATCCAGGGAGGCGAGGAAGAAGGAGAGGAGGAGCAAGGAGGAAAAAGAGGAGTAGGAGTAGAAGCGTACAACGCGACAATTGCCGAATGCGGCAATTCGCGCGAATCGCGTGCGGGGACTTAGCTATCGTTAGCACTCTCTCTCTCTCTCTCTCTCTCTCTCTCTCTCTCTCTCTCTTTCTAGCAACGAGGTAGACCGGATGAAAACGAGGTAGTACTACTACGAGCGTTTGTATAGATACGGCCCTGCGGCGGTGGTTTGTAATATTATGATAACCCTGGCTGGCTCTCTCCTCCTCTTTCACCTCCTCTTCCTCCTTCATCCCTCTCTCCTCTCTATGCCAGCCAGACCGCCAGCCAGCCTCCCTCTTTCTCCCTCTCGCTTTAGCAGCCTCGTTTCCCTCCTACAACGGACCAGGCTGCGCGCCCACCCTCTTTCAGCGGCCATGTTGCCGGGAAATATGATTATTGTTATTATTTGCACCCTCCTTCGGCCGTATCCTCCTGACTCCTCATCTCTTCGTGGCAACTCTCCCCCGCTAATACCGTTCTCCCTCTCTCGACATGCGAATCTCCACCACCACCACCACCACCACCACCACCACCACCACCATCACCATCACCCTCTTCCCCGGTTCCTCCTTCTCTCTCTCTCTCTCTCTCTCTCTCTCTCTCTCTCTCTCTCTCTCTCTCTCTCACATTCCCACCCTCTTTCTCTTTCTCTCGATATTCTCGACTCACCCATCCGACTTGATTCTACTCCTCTCATCCTACTATTCCTTCTTCGCTTTCCCGTCCTTACTCGTCGACGAATTGAGAGGAAACGAACGAGAACAGGGCCGAAGCAACCACCCGTCAACCGATTCTCTCTCTCTCTCTCTCTCTCTCTCTCTCTCTCTCTCTCGTTCTTTCTCACGAGTGCGCGCGCTCGCTCGCGATCTCGCTTTTGCGGCCACTCGCAAAACTTTACAACGCAGAATGCCATCTCCGCGTCGCACTTTTCAGCTCACCCACCCCCTCCACCCACCCTCCCCCTCCTCTCCTTATCCTACGTACCTTCGCTCTTTCACTCCTCCTGGACCAACCGCTCCTTCTCTACTCTCTCTCTCTCTCTCTCTCTCTCTCTCTCTCTCTCTCTCTCTCTCTCTCTCTCTCAACCCCCGGACGCTCTTCTCGCGCCCGTTCTTGCTTTCCTTTTTTCCTTTCTCCAATTTTTATCTCCTGTTCTTTTTACTCGCTCTTCTTGTTTTTTTTTCCCTCCCGCATTCCCTGCGGAAACGTTTCATCGACCGAGTTCTCGACCACGGCTCGCCCTTCCATCCCTTTTATTTTTTCCCGTTTTTTCTTCTTCTTTTTTCTTCATTGTTTCGCTCTTGTCTCTCTCCTTTCTTTTTTCCCTCCCTCCCTCCTTCCTTCCTCTTCTCTTTCTCATTTTTTTTTGTTCTTTCCCTCCTCGCCGATTTTCTCACCGATGGCATTATCTCGCTAACGATTAATAACGTCCGAGCTAATTTTCCTTTGAGCAGCTTTACGGCGGATCCGTGCGGATAGCTTTAAAACAACGATCCCCCATACGGTCTCGGGGGCGTAGCGAGTGAGAAGAAACTAAAGGGAGAATGGAGATAGGGAATGAGTAAAAAAAAAAAAAAAAATAGAAAAGGAAAATGCAAACAAAAAAGAAAAATAATAAAAAGAACGACGACGGTGGCGGCGGCGGTGGCGGCGGAGGCGGCGGATTCGTCGCTAATGAAAACGTCAGTGATAGATATGTAGTAGTGCGCGCGCGTAGGTCGGTATTAAACGGATTCCGATTTCGGTGCCATAGCGAATCGGTGACTCCTCGTTGCGGAGGTACGCGTAATTCTCTGTAAACTCGACTAATCGTGTTATTCGAGCTCCTCACGAGAGTGAGCTACGCTCATCGCTGATGTATCACATAGAGAGACGAATAGAGAAGAGGAGATAGCTATGTACCTACCTACGTACATACATACATACATACATGCATACATACATTCGTACATACGTACGTAGGGTACGTACAATACGTACGAGTGGGGTTACATACCAATGCAGGTAGAGTAGAGTATAGAAGAGACGCATGCATACGTCGAAGAGGTATAGAAGATACAGGGTAGAAAAGAAGTCTTCTTGCTTGAGACGTTGTAAGAAAGAGATATCGCGAATATGTGGTCGTACCATCGTTGGTGGTAGTCTAGCAAGAGTCGCGGTAATAAATGGGCAACACGAGCGCTTATAAGGGGTAGGTAATCTAAAGCTTTCGAGGCGAAGGCGCGTCGGAGAAAGGAGCCGAGCGGGAATGGAGCTCGCGAGGGGGGTTGAACGGGTGTGGAAGGAGAGGAACAGAGAAAGATAGGTAGAGATAGAGATAGAGAGAGAGAGAGAGAGAGAGAGAGAGAGAGAGAGAGAGAGAGAGAAAAGCGCGGTAGTGGTGGGATCCGGAGTAAGGGTGGTTACGGCGAGGGTGTGAGATAAGGTATAAGGTGGGTAAGATGGCGGACAATTTGCCGCTCGACTACTCTTGCCCGCACCCCTCTACCCTCGACGATATCCCCGCCACGGTGGCCTATGTACCGGGTAATAGATGTTCCTCCTTCGCGACCGAGAGAAAGCTACCTCCTTCTCCTCCTCTTCTATCTCTTCGTCCATCTATTTATCTCCATCGTACTGTACTTCTCCCTCCGACTTTCTTCTCTCTCTCTCTCTCTCTCTCTCTCTCTCTCTCTCTCTCTCTCTCTCTCTCTGCCAGGACAATTTTCCATCGTCCTCTCCCGTCGTCTCGATGCTCTGGCAAAAGCTCGCTCGCGCGCCTATCCTCAGCCACACGAGTAGTACGTACATACATACGTACGTACATACATACGTACGTGCGTACGTACGTACAAGCGCATATACGTGTGAGCTTGTGCCCGCGCGGCTGTTCGTCCGCCCGCCTATCCCGCTCCCGCACAATAACGTATATACGTGTTTCATGTGCGACGGTGAGAGAGAAACGCGGCGAACACCCTGATACGTTGCGAATGCGTTCACGTACACGGAAAACTCAGTGCCGCGGTATTCCCGTCTCTGTGGTACGTAGGTATTTAAACGCTCTCCACACCGTCACCTGCCGCCGCCGCACCACCCTCTCTCTCTCTCACTCTCTTTCCCCACTACAAAACCCCCTCGTTCTCACTCCAACTCCCACCGACTCTACTACCTCTCTTGGTTTCCCTTCCACCGCGAAGCAGCAACACGCCCTCTCTTCCATACCGGCAGACCGCACCAACGTACTCCTCTCTCTCTTAGCATTCCATCCGCCATCTTCTCACTTAATAAAATAATTACCCGGGGCCAATTAAGCGTTCCTCCCTCCCTCCCTCCCTCTCCCTCTCTCTCTCTCTCTCTCTCTCTCTCTCTCTCTCTCTTCCCTTATTCCCCCTCTTTCTCTCTTTCTATCTCCCTCTCTCTCGCTTTCACCGTCGTAAACCCCTCGCACTTTTGCCCGAAGAGAGGTAAGCGTTTCACCCGGATTATCCGTGCGACGTAATTCGACCGTCGTCGTCTCTGGTCTCTCTATATACGTCGGGCTATTTTATCCCGAAACGACTTACGTTAAATGGAAGGACCTCCTGACGGAAAATAATAATCCATGGTTTTTAGCCAATAACCAACGAGACCCGATAGATAGATAGATAGATAGATAGATAGATTTCTTCCGTAAATCTAATTCGATTCCAGTTACGCTTCGTATAATTCGCATAGAATGGAAGTACTTTAAGTCGACGAGGGGTTTAGGAGGATACCGAAGAACTCGAGATCACGACGGGGAAACCTAGCGGTGGTATATCGATTTAGGCAAGACGTTTCGTCTTATTAATTATTCGACGATTGCTTACTTACCTTGTCACATACTTTACGAACGATCTCGCTTTCATTTTTCTTTTCTGATCACGACGTTCGATCATCCTACGTCGCGACGATCCACGGATGTGACCCCCACTCCTCTCTGTTCAACGACAACACCGTTAGATTCTTTCGAGCTAAAGTTAAAAAAAAAGAAAAGATAAAGTGCTGACATCTCTCTATACCGACGATACAGTTCTTCGTAGAAACGATCACGCGTAAATCCACGTTTCGTTCGTAATGTTTCGTGTTGTCGGTAATACAGTTTCCTCGAACTTTACATACCTTCGGCAGCTTAACCACAGAAGATTCAACGGTTTCTATTTTATCGTTCGAGGAGGAAGAAACCTAACCACGTCGTCCGACGAACCTTCCGATGGCCATCGCAGAACTCTTTTAAGTAACGAACGAATTTTGGAATCCCTTTCGATCGACTCGTTCGATAGCGTCGTGCATGAAAGGTTCGATTTGGCACGAGCGATCGATCGTAATTAATTTCTAAAAGAGCACCGAACAAGATTTACTCGTGCACGGTTCGTTAAATTTTGATTTACCACAGTACGTGCATTTTATCTATCGGGATCATACTTGTTTTTCGTACGCGTTTGTCGTAATTATACGTAATTGTAATTATTTTATAAATATTTTTCTCTTACGAAAATAATAAAATCTTTGCGACGACTCTCGGATGGTTCGATTTCTATTCTTTCAGATACTTTGATCTTCGAATTGGCACGTCAGCCCCGAATCTTTTTTTTTTTTTTTTTATGACATGCGTTCTATCGCAAATAATATCGAGTCCAAAGGCCGGTTAAATAAAGTTTTACCGATTTACGGATAAGTTTAATCGGAGAGAACAATTTCTGTTACGCGTTGAATCAATTGTTGGATTACGCGCGAGAGGTTTTATAACCTATGCGAAAGCTTATATACCGATTCTTTATCGCGCTTTTAGTTCGCATTTCGTCCATATCTTGTCGCTAAAGTCACGACGCGATTCGAGTCGAAATATGGTGAACGCGTATCTTGATTTCGTGTACTAAAAATCTAAAAATGACTGTACTCCTGTCGCGCGTCTGTTCTAGTATTATTAAAAATGATTGCTTGTCGCACGTGCGATCTGTCGTTTTCCTTAATACGGAGCGATTCACTCAAGTAAGAAGTAAACATTTGTCCCGACAAGATAACAGAATTTATGGCAGAAGTGGAAGACATTTTTTAACCTATACGTTAGTCATTTCGGGGATCGGTTATTTCTTGTACAAAAAAAGAAATGATTTCTACGAACGATTCAGGGATTTCACATTCGGGATGCCTGTCGTCAGATCCGCGACGATCTTTACGCCGAGTCTTGTGGATTATAGAGAGAAATATAATTTTATAGCGGACGTCGTGGAGGTGTCGGCACCTTCGGTGGTTTACATAGAGATCAAAGATGAAAAAAAGTAAGTAAACATCGCTCGTTTCTCGTCCGTTATCGTTATTTGCGTCGTTCCTTTTTTTTTTTTATGTACGATCGCGTCGACTCACATATTCCTAATTGTGGAACATTTTGTAATAATTAATTTAAAAATAGACTAGATATGTTCACAGGGAGACCAATCACAGCTAGTAACGGCTGTGGATTTATCGTCGCTTCCGACGGTTTGATATTAACCAACGCTCACGTCGTCATTAAGAAACGTGGTACCTCGGTAAAGGTATGCAAGACGTTACCTTTTGTTAAAGCCGAGGGATATCTTCCGAGAATACTTTTGTCGTACACCTAAATCTATTCTTTCTAGGTTCGTCTACACGACGGAACCGTATATACCGGCGTAATAGAGGACGTCGATATGCAAAGCGATCTTGCGACCGTAAGAATTAATAAGGTAAAATCTCTGGACGAACTTTATAAATATATACGTAGGATTCTTGAAAGAGATCGTCCCGTTTAATTAGCATTTAATCCCGTTAAATACCTACGAATAATACGTCGTTTGTATTTACAGACAAACTTGCCGGTGATGAAACTTGGAAATTCAGCGGATATTAGGCCCGGTGAATTTGTAATCGCCATAGGTTCCCCTCTGTCGTTGAGTAACACGATAACTAGCGGAGTAGTGAGCAGTACGAATAGACCTAGCGAAGAACTCGGTCTTGACAAGAACCTGACGTATATTCAGACCGACGCTGCGATTACCGTTAGTAACGAAGAAAAGAATAAAAAGAAAAATTTAATGTTCGACGTTCCTACAATGAAAATCTGTGCGTATTTCTAGTTTGGAAATTCCGGTGGACCATTGGTGAATTTAAACGGCGAAGCGATCGGTATAAATGCGATGAAGGTTACCGCGGGTATTTCTTTCGCTATACCTATTGATTATGCGAAAGAATTTTTGAGGAAAGCCGAAATACGTAGAAAAAACAAAGGTAACTTGATTAGTCGACCATTGTAATAATCCAACGTTCTGTAACCATTATAATTATTTTCCATAAAAGGTAAAGTTCCTGATACGATGGAAGCACACAAAAGAAGGTACATGGGTATAACGATGTTAACCATTACTCCTGACATCCTTTTCGAATTACAACACAAAAGGGGCTCTTCTTTGGACATAATCAAACACGGAGTACTTGTTTGGAGAGTAATCGTTGGTTCTCCCGCTTACAGGTGAGCATTAAAACCTGATATCCTATTATTTATCAACCCTCCCTCATTATCCTTAACATTTATACATTCCTTATATTTTTCTTTACCGACGCAGCGGTGGCTTGCAAGCGGGAGATATAATTACTCACGTCAACGAAGAACCAGTATTGGCCGCTGTGAATATATACAAAGCGTTGGAAAGCAGCGGTCCGTTAAAACTGACGGTCATACGGCAAAATGATATTCTCACGATGATGATCGATCCCGAAGATTGAAGCTGCTTATTACACGGAAAGTATGATAATACAAGTGCTCGTTATTATTACCCGATTCGATGAATATACAACGAGCCAAAGGAGTAGTCGATGAAAATGAAGGAAAAACAAATCAAATATGTACATGTGTATAAATTAACTGATTGCAAAAAAAATATATAAAAAGAGAAAAAATATATAATTATCTCTCTCTCTCTCTCTCTCTCTCTCTCTCTCATAATCATTTTTCACGTACCTGTTTCATTTCCACCCCGCTGGTTCAAATATAAGAAAGACGAGCGACGCGAAGCCAAGCTCGAACGCTTAAAACGACCAGTTACGATAGGGTTCTACGGTGTTTATGTGCTCGTATGTACGCCGGGTGTGGTCTCTCGACTGGACGGCATTACGTTCGCGTTGTTTACGACATAAGGCGACCTCCACAAATATGCGACCGGATCTACGGTGCGGACGTGGGTGTGCTTCGCGAGACCTCTTCGGGATTTTTAAATCGAATCATTTTACCGTCCTTGGATCTTCCTACCAGGATGGACTTTCTTACGTTCTCGGATACCACGGATAAGGGAGAGAACGACTGCCGTGTCCTCGAGTGGAGCCTTCTCTCTCTCTCTCTCTCTCTTTTTTTTTTTTGAAAGAATTTTTTTCTCGTTATCGGTTTTTGAAGGGGGGAAAAAAGAAAAAATTTTCAAAGATGACTAAAAATCGTCGAGATAAAATAATCGATCATTTCCTTCGAAGATACTCATATTTGATTGTTTCGAAACTAACGATAAGCCGGTCTTGTTCCTAAGGGCATTATCATTAATTCACGCCTGGCAGTTCTTTAATCTTTCTTATACACACACCCTACCCTCTTTTTCAAAGCGTCGACGTTATTCTATTCTCTGATTATCCACGCTTTTGACTCGGCTATCCTCCTCGCCTACGAGCCATCTAACCGAGCCCTTCCCACGTACTTACGTACACACGTTGTCCAAGTCGTTGGTAGCGCGAAAACAAATAGACATCCGTGAGATGGCTTCGGATTCGCTGCTGCTCCCTCTCTCTCTCTCTCTCTCTCTCTCTGCAAGAAATAGAAAGAGAAAGAGAGAAAGGATATGAACGAGATACACGGCTGATTGTCTCCACCTACACACTCCTGCTCGCGTTCACGAGCTTTTCCAACGACGAATGTCCCTGTAAAGATACCCTTTAAAGGATCGAATCCACTAGCACGCTCTCGTCGCTAAAACGTACTCTTGGATTTTCTTTTTTACGAGTTCGATGACCTTCGAAGGAATCATTAAACAACGCCCTCGTAAAAAGCAAGCGCCGTGGTCGCTCCAGAGAAACGGAATACCCGCCTCCCTCCAACCAACCAACAGAAGAATCTCACAGGTAAATAAATGTTTCGTTCGGCTAGAGATAAATATCAATTCGGTTTTAATTCGCTCGAAGATTATCGGTCACGACCCCCTCCCCTCACCCCTCGAGCGTACTTTACACAGATCGGTGTTTTATATATATATATATATATATATATACTTTGCGGATAAGCAAGTTGTAGTACCTTGCATCGCGAAGTACAAGTGTTATGTCCGGGTCAGGTACGGTGAATAACGCCAAGGACGAGGGTCGCGTGATTTTATTACGGTTAGGGCGAGAGATACTCCGTCCGTCTGCGGTTGGTTGGTTGGTTGGATGGTACGGAGAGAGCCGGGGGTCTGGGGGAGGAGAAGAAAGAGAAGAAAATGAAAGGAAAGAAAAGAAGGTCCGTGTCCCGGTGGCTAAACGATTTCAATTTACGCGATCACGTACAATATCTTGCGTACCTCTATCAAGGACGAACGAATTATTTTCTTCTATCCCGATTGCTCCTGTCTCCTCTCTTTGCCTTCGATTACTCCTCCGATTTCAGCTTCGATCATTTTTATATTCGAGAATGTACTTAACCCATCGGGTGCACGTTCTTTCGTTCCTATAGGAATATTATTTGTATACTTTTTTTTTTTTTTTTTTAATAAAAATAAAAAGAAAAGAAAAGAAAAGAGGCGAAGTAAGACGAACGCACGGACGAAGAGGAGAGTCGTTTCGGCCGAGGTTTAATTCGGTTAAATGAGATTCTCGAACGTACTCATTTGCATTTGCATATTTATACTTAGGTACGCGTAACAACTTTTGGTGACGCTAATGGCGCCGTTGGTGGGCCCCCGTGAAAGGTAAAGGACGAATGTAGCGAGTACGTAAGTACCTCACCTCTACGTATAGCTTTAAAACGAGGGAAAATAAAATAAGAAATCCCTTTATACTCGTCGTTAGCAAAAGTCATACCGAACGACCTCGGGAAAGCTGGTAGAGTAAAGGAACTCGAGAAAGAGATCGGACTACTTTGTACTTCTTTTACTCCGCGTTTGCGGGTTTTAACGCGATGGCCGAGCGCTTTAAAGGACACCGAAGTAATGATTATCTCGTAATACGAAAAAAAAAATAAATAAATAAATAAAACGAAATAGAAATAGAGAAAGGTAAAGAGATATCGTAAAACACGACACTTGGAAAATTTTTGGTAACGTTCAACATTAATAACGATTTGAACGAACGATCTAGGCGAAGTATAAGTTAAATATATTCATTTTGACTCTTAATAGAAAAGTTTCGGAAGTGGTGTGATAAATTGTATAATAGGAAAACTCGCGTGGCCACCGTTTAACTATTATCGATCCGAAGCGTAATTATAACTTCGTAATACCATCATTAGGCTCCCTTTATCGTCATTTTAATCGTCATTATTGCCGCATGCTATTTACAGAGGGAAATACACGTACGAGTTAACGCGATAACATTAATTTAGTATCGAGTTTATACGGCTACTATTAGTTGGAATATTCTTGTTCTTGTTTTTATCTTTCTTCTTCCTCTTCTTCTTCTTCCTCTTCGTCTTCGTTTTCCTCTTATTTCTCTGTTTGACCGCCGGCAAAAGGCGACAAAGAAAATCTATACGCCAGTCTGGCGAGAGTACAAGAGAGAGGGGGGGAGGGGGTGAGAGGGGTGGGGGTGGGGGAGAGGAAAGAGAGAAAGAGACAGAATATTCGATCCCGGATGGAGGGATACCGAGAATGAAGAATTCGGTGAACGGATCTCGTTCGGTCGTCCTTCGACTACGGATACCCCTGGTTCCTGGTTCGAAGTCATCGTACTCGACTTCCACTTGTCTCGGCTACGTATATAAGTCAAATCGAGATCGAAAGCAAGGTACATAATCCGTACAGTCCTTCGTCGAGGAAGGAGGTCGGAAGAATAGAGCCAAGTTTTGTTGCACGATGCAGCCAATGGTGAGTCCTTTGATCTTATATCTGACTTTCTTCTCGGAACTAAGAACGATCCTCCAAATTAGTTTCGAACTTGACTTATATTAAAACTCGAAGAAAAGTTATTCAATTTCGCCCAACTATTCGAAAATCTTCTGTGACTGCTTTCGCCTTTTTTCCTCCCTGAAATTCTCCGCGCAAGGCTTTGGTATCATAAATCAACAACTTCTACTTACGCGTAACTATATATTTTGGCAATTAGTAAAGTCGAGGTAACATCCTTCCGTCGGTATATAAATATCGTCGTATTTCAACTATTAGTTCTACTATATATGATCGGGTAAATACGACGAGAATAAACTGTAAATCGTGGCAAAATCCAGACGACCGAACATCGGCTATTCCAATCACGAGTGCGGCCATCCGCAATGTGTAAATATGAGTACACGGGGATCGTGAAACTTCGACCGCTGATTACGTCTCTCTCTCTCTCTCTCTCTCTCTCTGTGTGTGTGTGTGTGTGCGTGTGTATCCATCTATCTATCCATCTACCCATCTATCTATCTTCTTCTAATTTCCCCTCAAATTCACAGAATATTTCATCTCCCTCGACATTTTCCTGTTATGGGATTAATAGATCGTGCGAAGGGATAGATAATAGTTTACACGATATATACAATGTTTCATTGGATCAATGTGTGTGCGCGTGTGTGTGTGTGTTTTTTTCTTCTTCTTCTTCTTTTCTTTCTAACGCTTTTTTTATTGATCATTAAATGGGATCTCTTTATAGATCGTTATTGAATCGCATTCGATTTGTAAGAAGATCGTTTCTCGATTCTTTCCCCTTTTTTTTTTCTCCCCATATTCCTTTCCCTCTATCTTTTTTTCTCGGTCCGAGAACATTTATACGAGTCTTATTGGGTCGTAAAGAGAGCTGAATCTCTGGAGACTCATGCAAGTATAAACTCACCCCAAGCGGCATGCGTTCAAGGGAAAGAGTAGCCCCCTCGGTACTGTCAACGCTCGGACCTAAAATTCGCTTTTCTCTCTCTCTCTCTATCTCTCTTCATCTCTCTTTTTCTTTTTCTCTCTTTGGGCTACCTACCCAGCTTGAATCCGAAAGTGTCTCTTGGACCTCTCCACGAGAGGAATTCTAAAAAGCTGAGCACGACTCGACGACACTCCAGAACTTTCTTCTTTTTTTCGAGAAAAGAGAAGAATCCACTGGGCGAGCAAATAAATCTGTTCTCATTCGCAATCGGTGTTGTATAGAAAAAGAGAGAGAGAGAGAGAGAGAGAGAGAGAGGGAGGGAGAGGGAAAAAGAGAGAGAAAGATAAATCCATACTTAAATCCTTTCGAGTAAATCCAAGCGATGTTTTTTTTAAAAGATCTCCAACGTATTATTAAAATAAATGGATGGTGTTTTTTTTTTTTTTTTTTTAGATAAAGTTAAGAAAGCCATATCGACCATCATCCATTGTTCTAACGTTTCCGAGATCGATAGAAAGTATGTAAAACGGGAATAAATTTTCAGATAGTACTTCTGGGAATCTTGAGCGCGGCCTCGTGCTCGCAGTTGACTCTGGTGCCGTACGCCTATCTGGCGGATCCACTTCCGGTGTACCATCAGTCTCAGGACACGAGAACCGGGGAGCACGCGTACAGTTACTCGGGTGGACCCTCGGCAAAGGAGGAAGTCAAAGGTCCCGATGGAGTCACGAGGGGATCTTACAGCTACGTCGACGCTCACGGTATATTGCAGTCGGTTTTCTACGTCGCCGACGAGGGTGGCTTCCGGGTTGCGGCGACGAATCTACCGACGGATAACGATCTGCCCGTTGAAACGGCCGAGGTTCTTTTAGCTAAGAGGGCACTATTCGAGGAACAGTCAAGAGCCAAGCAGTCGGAGGTATCTTCGTCCGGTCTTCTTCGTCGAAAGCGTAGCTTAACGGAAGAGACGAAGGTAGAACGTAGTGAGGAGGATTCGGGGAGCAACGAGCGAGACGATCGTTCCAACGATAAACCCTACGGAGCTTTGGCAACTTTTCTACTTCCAGGATCGATAGCTACGGCAACGTCTCGTCAGAGTCAATTTAGGATTCATCAGAGCGTTCGTACGGAAGGTGTCGATCCGATCGCCAATGCGATCACCGTCGAGGCTGCTGCACCCGTTGTTTTACCTATCATCGATCCCCTCGCGATCGAGACGATCAAAACTCCGTTGATCGTATCCGACGGTCCGGTGGCAAGCCTCCTAACCGGCCACGATTATCATCGGAATCGTATACAGATCCATAGAAATCTCGGATTGGAGGGAGAGGAGGGACGCAAGGACGCCGTCAAGATCGAAACCCCGTCACTCGCTGTAGTTCGTCCGCTCGTTTCCGAGCCGGTCGCGATCCTGGAGCATCGACCTTCCCTTCTCACGGCCGTTTCCTCTCAAACCGTAACGCAGATTCACCGAAGTGACAAGCACCAAGAGATTCCAACCGTTTACGAGCTATCGCCCGCAAGTTTCCATCCGATCCTATCTGTCGCTAGATCGTCCCAATATCGTTCGCAGATTCATTCGAGTCGAGGAATCGAAAGCGCCGACGATCCAAAGAACTTACGAGACGATATCAATAAAGGGAAGAGTCGAGGCGAAGAGATAGGCTCCTCGTAAATCGCGCGACACGTTTAAGCATCGTCCTTTCATTTCTTCCTATTGCTCTTTGGGAATCTCTCTTTCTATTTATTTTATCGATCGGAGCGCTTTTCTAGGATCCTCGCGACGTCGCGGGGATCGGGTTTGCGGGGCTAGGGATGGCCTGAGAGTCCGAGAGTTTCGATCGATCGATAGCTCGCTCTACCCTACAACGCCTGTCATTTATGTTTCTAATAACTACGTACATAAGCGCGTACATGCATGCATCCATACATACGTACGTACGTATGTATTATTTAGCATATGTCGATGTCATCGGATCATTGTTAAAGCTTCACGACCGCTCGACGAATAAAATCACTTCGGTTCTCTCATTAATATTCGATTTAACGTTCTATTACACGACCATCGAATTCGCACACACGCATATATATATATATATATATATATATATACATATATATCGCTATGAAAAATTTAATCCGACTTCGAGGACATCTAATTCCGAGAGACGACCGTTTATAATCAATCGTATCCGTGCTATATAACAGTCGTCTCACTTTACACCCAGAACTCGAAACGTCGGAAATCTCTTGATGACAGTCGCCGACCTCGATCTTAATTTGACGAGTCGTTCTCGGCTTCTGTCTCTTTTCACTCTTTCTCAGCTATGTCAAATCGAAAAAGCGACTTTACAACATTTAAATGAAGTTAAACGAGCGGTCTCCTTATTCTCTCCTTCTCCCCCCCCCCTCTCTCTCTCTCTCTCGACGATACGCGGAAGCTGTATATAAAGGAAAAAAGGCAAAGGCGTGTTCGTGCCTGGAAGCAGGTGGAGAGGCAAGATTTTCGAGTGGCCTCGAGATACTTGGAACGTAGTCGACCTTCGCTTAACTTCGTAATAATGTCCACATTTTTCCCCCTCCCAATTTCTTTTTTCCTACCCCCCCGCCCCTCCTTCTACAGCTCCTCCTCGTTCGTTTCTTTTCCTTTCTATCCTCGTCCCTTTTGACAATCGCAAAATATGGCATTTAATTATTCGCCGAACCGTAATTTATTCCATTAAAACGCCATTGATAGGCTTACGAAATAACGTTATATCGGGCGTGTACGTAATAATCGTTATATCGCGTAAATATATTAGACGGAATAGAATTTACGCGGAGCGACGATAATCGAAGAAAATGGATGGATACCGGATAGTCGAATAATATCGTTCTCCCATTTTACTCCTCCCCTGCCCTCGGCTGCGTTGTTCGCCATATTTCTCTTAGGGGAGCTCGTAAAGAATCGATTTATCCGGTTTCCTCGTCGGTACTCCTCCCCGGGCCTTTTAGACCTTTTGTCGGATCGATCTAATCTCCGAGTACGGACAGTTGCGACAAGTGTCCTATAGGGTCGTCGAACCCAACCAAGCTAAGATTAGACGCGCGTAGAGAGAGAGAGAGAGAGAGAGAGAGAGAGAGAGAGAGTCTTCGAGAGCTCCGTGGAATATCCCCTAATACGCGTCTAAAGTTCGCCTCCATCTGGCATACCATTCCTTCTCTCTCTCTCTCTCTTTCCTTCTCTTTTTACCGGAGGATACTCGTTTCACGAGTCACCAAGGAGAGAAGGCCTCAACCTTCTTATTTTCGCGCAAGCTGCATATGCTTGTGCACTATGGCGTGTGGGTGTCCATAACGGATGGCTAGGTGAAACAGTCCAGCATGGATTGTAACCGCGGATCGGTAGATTATGCGCGAACTACGACGGGCTTGCTTCGATTCTTGCTCTTCCTGTCCTCGAACCTCGATCGTTTCTAATCGCCTAAAAGCGAACTAAACAAGAAGAAGAAGAAGAAGAAGATGATGATGATGATGACGATGAAGATGAAGAAGAAAAGAAAAAGGACAAGTATCTCGCGAAAAAACGAGAGGAACTCTCCCAACTGGTACGTTCTATTCTTTACTTCACGATTTTTCGAGGGATATAAACGTTCCCCGTTCAAATATTCCATATTCTATTATCTCATATTACGTATAATAACGTAATAGAAATAAATTATTGATATGACGAAACACGTTAAAGTTTTGGAAGTGCAGAGAGAGCTTTCCACGAGAGTTTCGCGATGGTGCAAAGTCAACGTAGTTTGGTCTCTCTCTCTCTTTCTCTCTCTCTCTCTTCTCGCGAGTACCGTTGTTTATGCGGTCATACCAGATAAAACGAGGAGACTTGGTTTAGACGTACGAAGGTAGAAAGGAACGACGACGATTCTCCCGCGCGATAATAGAAACGTCCGACGTCCTTCTGATAAAAGGTCTGCATATGTTACACCCAGTACTATACTCTCCGTATGCGTTAGCGCATGCGACGGAGATAAGGACGAGTATAATGATTCCTGCGACGTTCTTTGGCGCGAGACTACCTACTCCTTTCTCTTCCTCTTCCTCTTTACCTATCTCTCTCTCTCTCTCTCTCTCTCTCTCTCTCTTTGCATAGAGATCACAAATTTGCACAGTTTATACGAAACTTTGACTACGTTGACATCAGAAATGCACCTAACGGAGAAAACCTGACCATGGTGTATTTTATACGAGGCAACGTTTTATGAAAATTCTATACTAGTATCGATACGTTCAGATAATCCAAATCTTTTGTTTCCTATTTATATCGTTACCCTTAGATGGTTCGATAACTAAAAGTATCAAGTATCATATAAGCGCATACCTATTTTCTTCTTTTCTTTTCTATCGGAATAACTCGTTTTCACGATCTAATGAAATATTTTTCAAACACGTAAGTACGTACGTAGGAATGTGGGCAAAATTAATAAGTAAGACGTACGTTAAGAAGGGAATATCAATTTTCTAAGAATACGACGTATATTCGAACGGCGACATCAGCTACTTAAAATCGTCTCATTAGCGTTACGTTACTTTTACGAAAGAAAAAACAAAGAAAGAAAGAAAGAAAGAAAGAAACCAAAGAGAGAAAACGAAAAGGGGAACAGGATCGAGAGAGAGAGAGAGAGAGAGAGAGAGAGCGAAGGGACAAGAACCTCTTATCGAAGTTTCGATTGATCTTAATTAATTAGTCCGTACGTCGCCGTCATCGTCTCGTAGCAAGTCGAAGCAGTCGAAATAGGCACGGCTCGCGTTTCGAAAAGGGTTAGCGAAGCTCGCGTTAAGCTCCCGAAGGCATTCGTTCCAAGTTTCTCGAGCAATCAGCAAATGGAATCGTTAGTTAGCCGGTGTAATCTTCGATCGGATGTTAGTTCTTCCTTGTAGTACACGCTCTCGCGGAACAATCGTGATTCACGATCGCGTTCGAGGCCTTCCTAAGGGGGGAAGGAAGATGGGAACGAAGAAGGAAGGAAGGAAGGAAGGAAGGAAGGAAAGAAGGAAGAAGGAAGGAAGGAAGAAAGAAAAGCAAGAAAACTAGTCGTGGATTCACGCTGTTTATCGCGAGTCACTTGGACGAGAAGAACGTCTTTGGATCGGCCAGGCTAATTAGCATATTATTTATCGGACCCCTGGCTCCCTTTATTCTTTCCTTCCTTTCTTCGTTCGCAATTACGAAGCGCGTGTAGATTTCTCCCCGCCACCACGATCCCCATCTTTCGAATAACGCTCTCTGTAATTTCGTTCGATTAATCGTACGTACGTAGTAATAAATACAAATACGAGTATAATATCTGTGCGTGTAACATAGGGAGAAGTTTTCACTTTGGGAGGAGGAGGAGGAGGAGGAGGAGGATGAGAAGGATGATACACCGAGACCGCACGGGAGATAGCTATTAGATTTCGACGCTAAAGTTAAATTAGTTAATAAATTTGCGTCCGTTAGGATAATTTCGATTTCTTTACCTTAGCGAATTTTAATCGGACGAAATCGCGTGTCTCGCCTTCGATCGTTGTTTTTCTTCTTCTTCTTCTTCTTTTTTTTTTTTTTTTTTATTGCGTTAAGAGAGAATCGAGAGGAGTGGGAGGGGGAGGGGGGGGGGGGAGTTAGTTCGAAAGGGTCGACGATCCTTCAAACGCGCTCGAACGCGATAACGCCGAAGAGAAAAAACTTCACGTTTCCGTAAAAGGAGTATGGTTTTGCCTTCGAGCACCGAATTCTCGATAAATTCTCTCAAACTCGTTTCGATCGTTCCCGCTCGTTCACGATTTATCGTGCCGTTCGATTATCCGATCGATGAAAGAGCCAACCTTCACGAGTCGATCCCAACGAGAAAGGAAATAATTTAATTATCGATACGTTTTAATTAAGATCACGAGCGATTACAAATGTCGTGCTTCGTAAATCGATTTTTTTCAGTTTTCCTTCCTGTGTTTTTTTTTCTTCTTTTTTTTTTTGGCGTCACGTCGGTGCAAAAAAGAGGAAAACGGGGGATAAATATCGATCGAATTCCATTGGTCGTACCGGCGCGAGCAGATTTACAGCGACGTTTCGCGCGTAGGCACGCGAAAAGGGTCCGCGGAAGGGCTCGAGAGAGATTTCGTGTCGAACATTTTCATAAATTATAGCGTCACGGTATATTATTTATGTAACACTTTAACGAGGCAGCACCGTAATTTTGCGAGCCGCCAATTTTTCTTTCGTGTTACGCCGGGACTCCGGTACCGAGATTCGCCGGCTGGTCCATCCTCCGATGGACCGTACGGATGATGATCTTACGGTGCTCCCGCCTCGAACCTTCACGAGATGAGCGAGTATTTTTCGCGTGTGCGCGTTCACGCGCAGAAATATAGACGTCTATATATAGCCGAGAGAAAAAGACATTAAAGGATCCGCGAACGCGGACGTACGTTTGCTCGCTCGCGCTGCACTCTACACGAATCATACACACCGGCTAAGCAACAAGAAGAAAGAAGAAGAAAAAGAGGAAGAAGATTTTACGAGGGATGGAAGAGAGTATTCGCCTCGGCATCGACGATAAAGAAGACGTCGAGAGCCCTACTAAGGTCCTCCCTACGGGTTCCTGCACGCCAGGTCCTCTACACCTACCTCGAAATATCTTTCAGTCGGAATCGCAAATATTTTCATTTTTCTTCTCGTTTATTTCTTTTTTTTTCTTTTCTTTTCTTCCTTTTCCTTTCCTTTTTTTTTTATTTCAATAAGCACAAGCCGAGGAATCGTTGGGGAGGGGAGCGACGACGTTCGTTATTATCCGTTGCACAAGAATCTTTTCTATTTACAATCGACGTTAGAGAAAACGTAACGAGATCGAAACGAACCCCGCTAGGGAAGAAGGCTATCGGAAAAACCGATAAACCGAGTCGTATCCTTTGCGAGAGAGAAGAAGAGAGAGAGAGAGAGAGAGAGAAAAGGAACGCTCCACTTGACACGGGAGTCGCGGCGTTTAAGTGCCAATGTCAAAACCAACGCGATCTCTCGCCCACGTGCTCGTTTAAAACTCTAAAGAAAAGAAATTCAACTCGCTACGACGTGGTCTCGCGTGGTTACCGACTACAACGAGGAGTACATGAGTAATTCCAATGGAATTGATGAACTCGTTACGTCCTCCGCCAACAACCCCCGCTCTTCCCCTCGGACTCCCTCTTGCTTTAATATCGTAGGATTAAGTGCCGTACCCCGGCGGTACTCTAACAATAAAAACGAGAAGACTCCGACCTCCCTCTAATTTACGCAACGCGATATGGAAATATTTTCTTAGCACGGGATATTCTCCCTGTCCCTTCTATGAAACGGGATACACACTTATGGGAGGTAAGGAAAGGATATCCGAGATTTAATACCCCGACCGACGTTTTCAGTGCCGCCTAGGCTTTTCGTTCCAGAAATCTTTTACCCCCCACTATCCTCTCTTTTTTCTATACCACTTCACAATATCTACTTCATTTCTTTCTTTCTTTCTTTCTTTCTTTCTTTCATTATAAATTTATTCGCAGAGCGCATATCAATAATAATCGACTTAAAGTCGGCCCGACGATAGGAAATTCGTTCGACGTAGTTCGATCGAAGAAATTATTATAATGTCGATTAATCCATCGGTTCGATCTTGAATCATCTATTTTTTTTTTTTTTTTTTTATTTGCGATCCATTATTATTATCGATCGAACATGGGGGAATGATGTCTGAAGGATCGAAAAGGAAGATTCGTTTTTTCGAAGGATCCAAAGGATCAACGTCCCGCTATATATATATATATATATATGTAGACCTATAAACATTGATTTATCTGCCTGGAAATCGAACTCCGGCTGATTTGTGGCCTTGGGCGGCCCTGAGGGGAAGAAACGTATAGGGCCTCCTCATAGGGCCCGGGTACACGTCATCCTGGTGGGGCATCGCGAGTGGCTCGTGCTGCTGCATGCAGGCAGTGCAACCAGAGACGGAGAGAGAGAGAGAGAGAAAGAGAGAGAGAGAGATTCACCTGGGGATCCTTCTATATAAGAGGATGGAACTCTGAGCTCACACTCTCATATACGTTAGCTGAGCCCGCGGGGTATTATATTCTATACGCGGACACGTGAAAAAAAAAAAAAGAGGAACAAGAAGTGACTGGGGAAGTAAATAATAACGAGGGGAAAAAAAAAACAAAGTAACGAGTCCATCATGATAAGCGTGAGTGATAAGCATAGAAAAACTAAAGAACAGAAACAGCGCGATCACAAACGCATCTTGGAATTTCAATAAAATAATCAATATTCTAATTCGTTTTACGTAACGCGATATGGAAATATTTTCTCTATTTCGACCCTAACTCGTACGTTAGCTCGTCGAAAATACTTGTTTTCCGTCTCTGGAATGAAAATTAAATTATCCTTGCATATCAGCGGTCGGTCGGTCGATCGGTCGATCGGTCGATCGGTCGATCTATCGAATTAAAGCCGAGTAAAAGACAAGTCCGTTGAATTCGGAGCCGAGTTAGTTAGCTTTCATAGAAGTTGTTTGCAACGCCGGTAAGAGAGAAACCGTCTTAATTGTTCCACGAAAATCAACTCGACGAAGTTTCCAAACTCGGAGGGACTCGTGCCGTCTAGCTATGGCTCTCCTTTTGCCATTTTCGTACGTGCCCTTTTCTAAGGGCTTTCCGTCTCTCTCTCTCTCTCTCTCATTGTTCGCCACTGGATACTACGATGCTTCGATCGAACGTACCTTTTAGTTTATCTTCACGCGTAGTGTAAATTTCTCGTTACTCGCTCTTTAACGCGGCACGTGTTTAAACTTCCTCGTTAATCCCTTTCCATCTTCGTACGTCGATTTCTTTGATAAAAGGGCTCAAACCAACGGGGAAAGACTCTCCTTCGTTTTCGTGACAATTAACACTTAATCGATTAAGCCGATCTCGTGAAACTTTATATGCTCGTTATTTTTCTTTTTTTTTCCAGACGATCCTGTTCAGCTTATTAATCGGTTCTTCCTTGAGCAGTCCGATAGCAAACGTTTGGCTAAGTCCCATAGAAAGTATCTCACCGTTACGACAATATCACGTGCAAGATGGATCTGGATCCTATCGATATTCGTTCACTGGACCGCATCACGCCAAGACGGAGTCTAATCTGAATGGAGTCACTCAGGGTGGTAAGTCGTCCTCGTTCGTTTAGGCCGTACGTACCTGCCGAATCGTACAACTTTTTTTTATCTACGTCGCGCATCCTTCGTAATAACGATCGTTATATAGACGCGAAAGTTAATATTATATTCGTCCTTGAGTACGTTCGATGCAGGTAATTGTGTCGAAAGAAGAGAGGCGAGGTAGGGAGGGAGGGGGGGGGAGGAGAAAAAATATTGTCGCCGGATGATGGTAGGTGAATAATCGATCCGTTAAAGGAATTGCATTCTTACTTGAAAGTGTGACGAGAGACTACCTACCTACGCGTTCGCCGATGAATTATTCGTCATCGAACGATGGCGCAATAAACATCTATGCAAGAGATATCAATTTGCGCGCGCGCGAACGCAATCGGCATGTAACTAAGGTTGGAAAAAGAAGAAGAGAAAAGAGAGAGAGAGTGAGAGAGAAAAGAAAACGATCGATTATTGAATCGAATTAAAAAAATTGTTCTATATCGTTTCTCCTCTCTTAAGGTTATTCCTACATAGACGCTAACGGAATTCTACAAACCGTCTC